>JAQJVL010003430.1:0-61222 GCA_035578905.1 Stictocephala bisonia
ACTCTGGTAAATACGTATAATACCCTAAAATTTATTTTAGGATAAAAAACCTATGATTTTGGCTTATTATAAAAATAAAAAATTCTAAAGCATGTAACAATTATGAATAATTTTTACTATTTGTTTTATACTAAACATTAAATGTTATGTGTTCATCTAATTTTTTTTTAAAGCAAGCCTTAATATTAGGTAAGGAAATGAGTTATATGGGTCAGCATATATGAAAATAAAAATTACAAAATGGTATCAAATATAGATAAATATTCATTTACACAGTCAGCAACAAAATGTGCTGGAAAGTAGCACAACAATTGTTTTACGCACGAATTTGAATACTTCTGATGGTTACGGTGCTTATTGATCATAAGTCTTTGTATAGGAGTGTAACAATAATTGGTTAGTAATTGACGTTCATTGTGGAGCGTCAGTCGTTGTCCGCTTGTTGTGGACATTGTGGTGTCAATTACCAGACTATTGTCTCCCAGCTTTATCGGTTGTTGATTCAAAGTCAATTAAAAATGACAGGTTAACCTTTATTGAAATAACATTGACATTTTAATGTGCTCACCCACGGGCATTCGAGCTCTGTAAACAAGCTATTAAATAATATTAAACTGTTTTAGAGGGAATCACATAGACATTACATGGTAGATTTAACTTGTGTATATTGTTTTTATTATTCATGATACTATAATATAGTTCGGTTAAATTATTTATAAACATAATCAAAGCGTCAAGGGAATATCATAAAACCATTACCACTATATGTGTATGGGCGAGTAAGAGGTCCATCGCAACTGTACTTGTATAGGTGGGTGGGAGGACAATCACCATTGTACGTACATGGGTGCGTGGGTGGGTGGAATCCAATTTTTTTATTCAGGCATTATTTAAATTTATGAGTAATAAACTAAACAAGGCATAAAATAGGGTAAAAGAAGTTACTGAAAGGTTTAACCACAGGTAGATGTAGCCACATATCAGTTGTACGTCTTATTATAAATATGATATGATTTAAGTATAGTTATGAATATTTTTTTAAAATGTTGGCTTGGTATATCGTTGTAATAATGTATATGACTCAAAAAATGACTTAAAACTGATCTAATTATTTAAACTTTGCGTATAAAAACGACGCCAAGACGAAATAAAACTACTTCTGGTCATATTTATTTGTTATCAATCAATTTATAATCATTCAAACACTTATTTTACACCCTAAAACGACGAGAGTAGTGGGGTAGCTTGATTGGATGGGTTCTCCATCAGGACGTAGTAAATAGAACCGTTCCGTCACACATGTACAAAGAGTGACGAACCATACAAGACTCAAGTATTATCATAGTGTTTAATTTTGTCTAAGATGGAAATAAAAACTTAAATATTTCATAAGAAAATATGAATATTACAAACTATACCTAACACAACTTTAATTAAAAGAGTATGGTTATCGCTGACCAAAGTGTACTTTTTAGTATTATTAAATTTAATATAGAAAACACACTATAATACATGTTTATTAGGGCCCTTATTAACAACCTGTATATTCAAATAGTTCATTTTACTACCACCAATAAATGTTGGACATTTTTGTATTTGTTATTTATTTACGTTATTTTGAGTATTTCCATCATTTTACCCTGTATACAGGCACAACAATTATTTTCATATGCCAGTGAATTTACCTCTAAAGTAAGAACATTATAATAATTGTTTTTCTACAGAAGATAATCAATACATCAAAGTACATTGTGAACATCATTAATTTATTATTACTAAAATTCGCAGTATAAACAAGCAGCATTTATAAAAACAAGCAGTATAAACATAAGCAGATATATTATTATCAATCATAATAAATTATAAAATAAACACATTTTGTGAACCTCCCAAGGAAGGTAAGATATAACCAAGTAACATTAATTACAGTGTTGATTTTAATTGGAGAGAAAGGTAAATTATAAATGCACAAATTTATGCTTTATTATGCAGCAAATTACAATGTCCCATATATCAATATGAGTTGTTCAGCATCAACAATGTTCACCTATAGATATAGATGAAAGATTTTTCATGGAATTAGCTACATTTTACTGGTAAACCCAGATTGAAAATAACGTAAAACAGAGCTTGTTATATTACCAGAAGCCAGTCAGATAATGTACTGGATATTATCAGCTGATAGCCTGTTTACATCCCTGGTAGAGACGGCTGTGTTTGTACAGGGAATCAAAGCCAGCTGTTTACATTGGCCAATGAAGTAGTCAATCAATGTATACTTGTATGTTTGCCTACTTTAATAAGTTTAGGCAAAGATAAAGTAGGTAATCACATTTTATTACATTTGTGACACTGAAACCCTTTAATTACACCATTTATCATTGCAATATACCAGTATACACTCTTTAAAGTCACTAATGGGTGTGAATAAATATTGAAGCATAAAGTTTCCCATAATAATAAGCGTTTTTATATTTTCACGTTGCAAACTAACATAAACAGAATTTAACAATACTTTCAGAAGCCTAGTAATTTATTTGAATATAGAACAAATAAAAAATTTCTAAAATTTATTTGTGAGGAAAAATGAACTAGTTGTATATACATCTATTTACTTTTACAAAAATTAGGGAGAATAAGCATTCTAACAAACATGAATATAATATTTCACACTATTTTAATTAAATATGGTGTTACATATAGTCTGTTATATGCTTGCATCCTTATAATAGGTATGATTATATTTCCATCATGGGTGAAAATAAAGACTATGATAGTACTAGAGGTCTTATATGGTTCTTTATACATTTGTGACCGAACGGTTCTATTTAGTCCGTCTTTATGGAGAACCCAGCCAATCAAGCTACCCCACTACTCTCGTCGTTTTAGGGTGTAAAAAAAGTTTGTTGAATGACTTTGAATTGATAACCAATAAACATGAGCAGAAGGAGTTTGTTTAGTTCATAATGCCCCAATCAACAAATTTAACAAAGGCACAAAATAAACGCCCCCGGGTGGGCTCGAACCACCAACCTTTCGGTTAACAGCCGAACGCGCTAACCATTGCGCCACGGAGGCTGCTGAATTGTAATTAAATTATATTTTCACACAATGATGTCTCTATTGACCAATTATGTGTATTTTGATCAACCCTTTGGGCATTGAACGGAGGGGTAACTAAGCAAATATAAACAATAAAATTTTAAATTGTTTCATATAGTGAATACAATTACATCTTCTGAACTTATTTGCTTGGAAATTAAAGGATCCCTCTAATTAAACGAATTTTACTCAGTTTACGAAACTGTTTACAGCATTACTCATGGTTAATATAATAGAAGAATCAATTTTAATAAGAAAATACATAATTCCTATTTACAACTAAAGGCAGATCTTAAAACCCCCAGAGATGGAATTGTACGTAATAGTCATAATATAAGGTTACAAAACCTCCCCTATGTAAACTGATCTTGATTCCATGGACGTGACATAAACAAGCCCTACTGATCGCTCTGTGACTCATTGATGCAGCTAACACCCATATAGAAAGTGCCTATCGTTGAGGCAGTATGTATCCAAAGCACTCAGGTACACTTCAAGGTATACTATTTTATTCCTTATCGGAGTCATCTTTACAAATAATACATTACATTTCAATAAGAATATAATCATTCATAAATCATTTATTGAGTACTCAAAATATTGAGTATAATAGGTAAATATTTTGAATTTTGAATAAAAATTAGTATCATACTACTAACTAATAATAATAATATTTAAAGCTGATGTATCTGAAAATCTAAGTACTACTGTGTATGGGGAGGGGGTGGGGTCTATACCATCTTATGTGTTTTGTGGACTGTGGGTCAGTACCACTGTAAGGGTATGGGTGGGTGAGTAATATAAATCGAATTCTCTCTATACACTATACAGTATTGGTGTTCCAAATGAACTGATTTCAAATGATATTTAAATGAACTGAAAAAAGTCGCATATCATTTAAAACAAAATAACATCTACCAAGGGTGAAACACTTTCAGTAATTTCAACTTCGTTATATTTATATCTTCTCGACGAGATTGGGTTCATGTATTTTTGATTAAATTATTTTAGGTTTCTCCTAAGAAATGAAAGAACTTGATTAAAATGAAATCCAGAATAACAAAGATCGGTTACAAAAAGTCTTGTTTTTAGGTAACACTATCCACAAAAGACACAAAAAGAACTATATACAGACTGAGTTGGAGCTGTATATAAGTTCAGGATCCCATCTTATACAGAACTTTTATGATTGCACGCTGGATTTTATACTTGATATAATAGCGTGAGAATAAGAGCATGCTGTCCAGTGCAACTCCAAAAATATGAAATTGTTTTGACAAACCAATCATACTATAATGAAATTTCCAACACTTTTTTGTGTGTGTTCTGTACGATAAATTTAAGAGCTCGGCTTTAAACCATTTATCAAATGAAATAACCTATTTGGCCTAAGAAGGATCGGAAGTCAGCTTTCGCAAAGAAACTGATGGATATGATTTTCAATAACCTCACACTTGGGGATGAAAGATTGTTACAGACAGCTACCTTGAGGCATACCACTCAGGACAACAACATACTTGTTACTTCCAATTGGTGTAACATAAGTTCTTTCACCACAAAGTCGATACGTCTAGGTGAGTGAGCATACCTTGAATACCTGAGCATAACATTGCGTACTACTAAACAAATAAAAACATTATTCAATGCTTAGTTTATACAATTTGTACATTGTTTTTTACATATTTATTCTACGATCAAATCGGAAAGTTTTAGGATTTTTTTACTTGTTGTCCGTTTAAGCATTAGTTACAGGCAAATGTATTTAACTTTATAATTAAAGATGTCGTATCTCATTTAGTGTCTGATTTATTATCATCTTTACAGCTAAAAAAATACTATAGACTCTTCCTTCATTATGCACTTGCTAATTATAAGCAATTAATTGGCCGGTTTTTAAACTTTAATCAGCTACTGTCAATAGCGATAACCTTTTATCTTGCGTTTAGTAAAAAAGTAAAAGTATTTCTGGAGATACACTGTCAAACGGTTGTCACGAAGAAAACTATAGACAATAGCTTATTAAAACTTCTAAAGACTGAGATCAATAGTTTATTCTTCCTGCACATGATTGATTTTTTCAACTGTGACGCACAGAATTGCTGACCACTGATCAGAAAAATGTGCTGCATTCCTCACAAGCTGATGTGTAGAATGACTTTCCAATTTTTACTTCTAATGTAAAATAATTATATTATTATATTAATTAACAACACAAATATAGTATTATCATGAATTTCAATTTTATTGGTTATTTATTTTTACATTGATTTTCAAACATTTAAAAAAATCAAATATTTAAGAAGAAAATATCAATAAATATACATTTTTTTGGCGTAAATTTCATTGTGTATGACTTTACACAATTTTGAGGATGAGCTTATATGAAATGGCTGTCAAATTAATTTATTCACATGGCCATTTTTTGAAAGTTATTTATTTGATGTTGGATTGTTCACATTGTATATTTTTTTTATATTTCCTACGCTTCGAGTGTTTTTTTTTTTAACTAACACAATGTCTCGATAGGTAAAACACTCATATCGTCTTCAGGACGTACTTACTACTTTATCCTACGAGTAACACTTTTCCCCCTAACCCACCCACTTCAATGAAGAAACCCCAAACAGTTACATATTTATAGGTTATGATAGAATCATCAGAAAATAACATCTCCTTACACATTATTACAGATGAACAACATTAATTTTTTTCTTTTAATCACAATATTATTTTTGTTCATGTACCTACACTCCACATTTTGTTGATAGTGCAGTACAAAAACACACACATAAACATGGTTACATTTTAAAGTCGGCGTCTGTTATTTTATATACCCTCCTATGTGCTTAAAGTAGAACTTTTAGGTTTACATATTATATCCCGAAAATTTTATTTCCAACCGGTTTTATTTTTAAAAACGTCCAAATATACATTTGGAACACAAGTAGTAGTATACATTTTTATCAAGATAAGTAAATTTGTAGTTAGGGTTTATTTTTTGATTTATTAGTACACTAATCCTATGATATTTTATTCATGGGCTATACAAATTTAATAATAACTGACTATTATTCGTTATTGAGGGTATGCGGGTGGCTTTTTTTCTCTGGTTGAATGTGTTTGATCATACCTGATTTAATGATAACTTTGAACATTTCAAATTGAAATTACATCGAAAATTACCAGCACAGTATGCTATTTAAACTGCATTACATGATTTTTATCCTCAAATAGCTATTAGCTAGAGGGAATAAGAGCAGCACTGCAATAGAATATTTTGTACAGTAAATAAAATGATAAATTATATACTTAATTCAACAATATGTAATAAAATATTTATTTGTAAAATAATCTTATGAATTGTGACACAATGAAAAATGAGTGTCATACTCATTTTGACAATATACCACAAATTACTGGATTTCAGCGTCATTTTTAAAGGAAACAATCAATATTAGACGTGGACTGTGTTAATTTGATAAACATAAAGGAGTGTAATGTGTGGTTGACCCTGTAGACACGCAGAGCTCTATAAATCACTCGCCCCTAATCACTCAGGACTGCTTCTGACAAACGGTTTAATTTCAACCTGAAATTGGATTCCAATTGGTCTACAGCTGATTCTTAATCAGGTGGTTTCAAATAGCTTCCTGCACTCAAGTGAATAAACTTTGCCTTAGTGTTTAATATTTAATAATAATTAAATATCATTATTTAATAATAATGATAGTAAATACTGCAGTGATTTAAGTACAGTATATTGTTTCACTATCCATTCAGTTACAAATATGTTTAAATTTATTTTTATTTATGTAATATAAACCTATCAATATTCCATAACAGTACGAAATACGGTATTGTTTTATCGTCATTAAAGAATTACTTCCCAGAGAATAGTCAGCACTAGTGGTGCAGTGCTGTAACCCAGCTACTTGGAGACAAAGTGCTGTGGAGATTGTAGGCCGTAGGTTCTATACTCGGTCCTCTTAATACCAACACGGCGTACCATCGAAAGTTGCCATGGACGTGGACACTACTAGATAAATCTAGGATGTCCATTTTGGATGGTAGTCAAGGTTCATATGTTGAGTAGGGAAGAGAACTGAGTGTCAGATTCTCATTTAGCCGAAAATTAGACCAATAATACCACTATAGTTCGGATTCCAAGTAATAGTTCCACTAATAGAGGATTCCACGCTGTAGGTTCCTTAGTTGACTTATTAATAAACAGCTGTTTTTTAGGAACAGTCGACCTTAGTTAGTAACAATGACTACACTCAAACGAAACTACTCGAACATCTACACTCATTCGCCCCTCATATTTGTCCCTATCTTGACGATTGGCGTCTTATTATTGAATGGTGAATGAACAAACAATATTAACGTTAAATGGGTAACGCATTGGTTACCTAACAAAATATAAATTTAGGCCTACAATGTATAACATCCTCTTTAAAACTATAGG
The DNA here is from genome assembly GCA_035578905.1 of Stictocephala bisonia. Taxonomy (NCBI): domain Eukaryota; kingdom Metazoa; phylum Arthropoda; class Insecta; order Hemiptera; family Membracidae; genus Stictocephala; species Stictocephala bisonia. The sequence goes on from JAQJVL010003430.1 coordinate 7,568, forward strand.
TTCTATAGGTAAAGAGAGATAATTCGTTTTTAAATTTGAAATTTTACATTGTATTTATAAAAATATACAAATTAATTAAATTTAACTTGTAGAGAAAAATGTCTATAACATGGAAGATGACTTTAAATTCCATTTCTAGGTATTTAAAACTACAATTATTATCTCTGTCAATGTTAACTCTTTCTTCCCTCCCAACTACCTCGATGAAGGGGAGGAGTGTTCAGATAAGTGTGGATCTTAGTGTATATTTTAATGTACAGGGTTTATTTGCAATATGGCTTACTAACGACAGTATTGATAGTTTGTTGTGTATATGCAGTGTACCATAAAAGCATAACATACTCTACAGAATTAAATTATAAAAGAGTGAAAATGAAATAAAATGTGTAGAAAAATCTTTCCAAATGTCATTTCATTAACCCGTAATAAAAACTTTTTTATAGAAAAACATTATATCATAAAGTGTTTGAGATATTTTTCAGGATGGGTTGTAATACCATTAAAACTATTAAGATTAAGAAAAAATAAAAAAAAACAATTCTTTGACTTTTTCATACAAATCTAACTATACCGAGTATAATAAAATCTTTAATAAACAAAGGTGTTTTAAATGTAATGATTTTTAAATTTTCAATAAATAATTTTAAAAAGTTCACTAAGAAACAAGAAGTTTTTTACGAGGGTAGATAGCTATGGAGACTTTAGCTTTAAAGCAAGTGTTTGATATGTCCTCCATTCACAACAATTCATTGATCTAGCAGTCCCCTCATGTAAAGATTTTACTTCCCGATATTTAAGTTTGAATAAATAAATAAGTAAAGAATTTGAAGAATTTGAGTCAATTCATTTAATATGTAGGATTTAGTAAGTATAACACTGAATCTAAAAAGATTGTAATCTTTTTTTATACATAGCATTGTAAATGTATAATTACAGAAGTAAAACTAAAGCGCTATTATTTGCGTTTAGTATGTATCTAGACGTTGTACCTTGATATGGTGTGGTCTTTGTAGCACCCTTTTAAGAAGCAAGGGTGGTGGTTGAACGGCAATCTGTATGGAACACAGGTACACTCAGCACTCTCGGTAGGGGAGGTTTTACTGTACTTACTCGGCGACACACAGCTTACAATTCCACATGAAAGTATATATGGTGTATGCACTCATAGGTACAGATACTCGTAACAACACGGAAGTTTACTTACAACTGACTTATACTTTTCCGTAAACAAAATACATTTTTCATTTGAGCTCAAAACTAGATAATTTTGTTGAACATGGATTGAATTTCATATTTTATAAGTAACAAAAAACTAGTTGAAAATAAACGTCTTTAAAATGATGACTCTGTACAACTTAAGTACAACTATCTGTTACCAATATTCCTTATAGTTTAGTAATTGTGTGTATTTATTAACATTTAATATAAGGGTTATAGTATGTGGTGAGTTAAATATGGTTTACAGATCGAAATAAAAAAAATAAATAAATAAACACTGATCGTAGAGATATGGGTGAGTATGAGGGGTGAATGAGTGTAGATGAACGAATGTACTAGTTATAACTAATTTAGGTTAACTGCTCCGTAGAAAGAGCCATTTATTATAACCCAATAGCAGCTAAGGGATCTGTAACTTCACGTGGAATCCGAACCACTTAATATATTTAAAATGGTAGATAGTCAAGTCAACTATGGCCTGTTTTGCCTGTACAGTTAAACAATGACTACCATTTACCAGTGTTTGCCAGGCTATTTAAGCTACTTTATAACTGTATTGGGATGTAAACAATATTTATAACTAAAATATACCTATTAAATAACGATTTATAATAATAATAATAATAAAACTTTTATTGCATTAGGACAATTATAAACATTGTACTGCAAAAGTCATATTTTTTAATAATTTGCCATCCATTCTAACAATTCACCCTTTCAAACATACATATATTGACAGACACCCAAATTCCCACTCATCGCCAATTGAACCTCTTCAACTTCACTTGTGTTATTGATTTTCCCCCTCCTAGTTATGTGCAAAGAATTCGTCTATACTATAAAATGCTTGTTTTGAAAGAAACTTCTTGAGACGACTCTTGAACGCCTTGGGCGTTGTAGCACTTTTGATAAATTCTGGTAACTTGTTGACTATACGAACGCCCATCTGTGAAGGCAGGCGTTCATAGACTACCGTTCTATGACGACCAGTTCGGTAGTTGTCCCTGCCTCTAGTGTCGTATGTATGTATATCTCTGCCTCTTGTGATAGTAGTCTTGTACCTACCATATGTAGCAGTCTCAAGAATGTAGAGGCAAGGTAATGTCAATATATTTAACTCTTTGAATTTTGGCCTGCACGACGCTCTGAAATTCATTTTTAGGATGATTCTAACTGCCATTTTTTGAATTCTAAATATTCTGTCAAAGTTAGTGTTGGAACATCTTCCCTATAGCACTAATCCATAGGTAATATGAGGGTAGATCAACCCGTAATAAGCCGTCATCAGTAACTGAGTTGGGCAGAATTTAGCTAAATTTCTCAAAGCATAAATGCCTGATGATAACTTTTTACACAAATTTTCGACGTGGACATTCCAAGTCAGCCCTCGATCTAGGTGCATTCCAAGGAATTTAGTTGAATTTTTGTCTTTAATTTCAGTTTCATTTATTATGACCATCGGACCTCCTTCCGAGTCCGACGCCCGCAAACAAAACTGCATACATGCTGATTTTTCTGGATTGATATTAAGATTGAGTTGTTGGAAGTGCTGAATGCAATTATTTATTTCAACAAAAGCCCGCACTTCCAATTGCTCATTTGAATTTTCTGAGAAAGAGACAGTCGTGTCATCAGCGTACTGCACGAGTGACCCATGCTGCAGTGATGAACCAATTTCGTTTACATAGATCAAAAATAGGAGGGGGCTAAGAATTGATCCCTGCGGGACTCCATACTTTAGGTTTTTAGATCCGGACCGTACTTCATATATTTGAACAATTTGTGATCTATTTTTAAGATATGACTCAAGCCACTCGAGTGGAATTCCACGGATTCCGTGACTACGCATTTTCTTAAGAAGAATTGTGTGGTCAACACAGTCAAAGGCCTTGGAGAGGTCCAGAAACACACCAAGTGTGGCCTTTCTATTCTTCAAGCTCTCTACAATTTTCTCAACCAAATTCACGACTGCATCGATTGTTGATCGACCCTTTCTGAATCCAAATTGATCCTTCGAAATGAGATTGTATTTTTCTAAGAAGCTTACCATACGGGATAAGTATAGCTTCTCAAAGACTTTACTTATTACTGGCAAAATTTAAACAGGCCGGTAATTTTGAATTGATGATGGATCCCCTTTTTTGAAAATTGGTGTCACCTTTGCAGTTTTTAATATGGAAGGAAAATTTCCTGTTGAAAAAGAGAGATTTATCAGATGTTCCAGAGGTTTATAAATATGGGTTGAGCATTTTTTTAGAAGCCATGTAGACATGAAATTCACATCACTTGACTTTTTAGGTGCCAGTTCTCTAATTACTTTCTCAATCTCCTGTTCCGTAACTGGGGCCAATACCATAGAGGCTGTTGGACTCCGTCTTAAGGGGACAGGAGTCTGGCCTCGCTGTGAGTGTGGTCCCTGATTAATTCCTATCGAAGAAAAGAAGGAATTGAACTCTTCCGAAATTCTTTGGCCATCACAAATATGTTCATTACAAATTTCAAGTTGGATTTGTTTGTCTTTTCGTGAAACTTTATTATCAATAATCGACCACGCGGTTTTTGAAATACTTTTTGAAGATATAATGGCTTTATTGACATCGTAGGCTTTTGCCACCCTAATTACTTTTTTATACACTTTTTTATAGTTATTAAAAAAGATTTTTAAATTCAAATTTGTTGTGTCATGTGATATTTTTGAATACAATTTTATTTTTTCCCTTGAAATGAGTATACCTTTGGTGATCCATTTACATTTATTGTTTTTTTTTGTGTTAATTTTATTGTCTTTGCTGGGCAGTTCACATTAAAATGATAGTTTAAACAGTTTTGAAACTTTTCAAATTGTAACTCGACAGGATCATTTGAATTGAGAAAATTCCATCTCTCCATTTGCAACGCAGGTAACAAGTGCAACAGATTTTCGTGCCTAGTGTCCCTTATTGTTCTTTTTGATATATTCTCCCTTGCCGGTTTACAATTACTAATAATGGCTTGTTGGCCGTAGTGATCTGCGATTGCTGTGTTGACCACACTTACTTTTATATCTGATACGTTTGTAATGATGTTATCTATTGCAGTTTTTGAAACGGTGGTGACTCTCGTGGGCTCATTAACGGACCACTTTAGACCAAAAGACGTTAATAGATCTGATAATCGTTTTGCTATGTGGCTACTAACATCAAGCACGTCAATGTTAAAATCTCCCATTATTATGAATTTTGAATGTTTCTTAGTAATATTGATGTAAGGATGGTATGAAAACTTGAAAAGAAGTTTTCTAAATTTCCACTAGGCGACCTGTAAACCCCAATGACTGTAAGTTGGGAATTCTTTGTTTTTAATTTAATTCCGGTGGCTTCCAGATCTTTTTCTATTATATTCTTCAACATCATTTGGGTGAAGTTTATGCCACGTTTAACAAATATTGCAACTCCTCCACCTCGATGGATGCCTCTGCAATATGAATTGGCTTGTTCAAGATTTTTAATTTTGAAATGGTTAATATTGTTTTCATTGAAACCGTGCTCTGTTAAAAGGAGCACATCAAGCTCCAGTTCATCATTTAACAAAGTTAGTTCGTCTAATTTGTTAGTTGCTATTTGTGAATTTTGATGTAGCAAAACGATTCTATTATTTTTTATTGTTTTTGTCTGAATAGCGAATTTTGAAGACATGTGGCTTGAGTCGATTAATTTAGCTCGGAAGTTTGAAGAGGTGTCCCTAAAAAAATCGTTCTATTTGTTTTACTGGGGTTGGGATCTACACTACTATCACAATTAATAAAATGTCTATATGATAAGTTCTGTCTGACTGCTTCGGCGAAGGTCTCGTATGGAAGGGTGGTTGGGCTGGATGGTGGCGTCTCTGTATTAGAAGAGGTGCCCATTGCGTGAGGACGGCCGCTTTGTAGTGGAGGCAAACAGGCTAACTTCTCCATTAAGAGTTCGGCTAGTAGACGTTTTCCACTCTTTCTCAGGTGCATGCCGTGGGCAGTGTAGTGTTTCCGGCCGATCCAGCCATTCTATACCTTCATGACGACTGCAAACTTCTTCCATGTAGTGGTTTACTTCAGAGACAGCCAAGTGAATGGGACTGGTGCTAGGAAGATCGTGTCTTGGTGGTAGGGAACAAACGATAGCATTTGACGTCTTTCTATATGTTTTGATGATTCCCTCAAAGTGTTTAAATATATAGTTCTGTCTTCCCGCCGCCACGTCATTGGTCCCGGCGAGTAGCACTACACAGCTGGTATTGGATTCAGCTGTTCCCACAGAGGTGGGTATTATGTTCAGTAGCCCAGCTCCAGGCTTGCAGAAGCCGGTGATCGTGGTCTTCTGGGAAGTCCTCTCAGACATCAGTGCCGCAAGGCTTCTAGCGTGGCTGTCGCCAACCACTGATACATTGGAGAATGGTATGTTTGTATATGGTTTATTTTGGGCTGTAATTGTTCTATTTATTGTTGTTTTTTGTTTGTATGAATTTTTACGGGATGAAATTGTTGTAATTTTTTTGTTTTATTATTTTTTGATTTTGGTACTCTGCGATAACTAATGGTTTTAAATTCAGTTTCGTCAGGAATATGAGTGTCATTCTGGAGTATTTCATAGCTGTTGTGTAGGGGAATTGAAGATGTTGACGTAGAGGTAGGGTTAGAAGTATCCTTTAGATTGATTTGACGTTGGAGGCTCTTAATTTCACTCTGATGTATTTCAATTTTGTTGATTTGTATTTTATAATAAACAAGTATAAACAGAAGTGGTGTGTTGAATTTATAATATGACCACAATAACAAAATTGGCAAAGATATAAAATATTACGCCCCCGGGTGGGCTCGAACCACCAACCTTTCGGTTAACAGCCGAACGCGCTAACCATTGCGCCACGGAGGCCGATAAAATAGTAATTTATTGATTATTTCCTCACATAAAGCCGTTTGTATAGATCTAGTACAATATATTTTACTAATATACAATTTATAAGATGTATGTTAGTTATAAAATATAAAACCATTTCTGGATTGTTGGTTTAATTTCCGGGAGATCCGGAAGGCCGTTCTTCCTTGTTTTTTTACTCTCGTTTAAACGCTCTAGCTTACAAAACATATGAAGGAAGACGTGGAATACATGACATCTTGTTAACATTTTAAATAATATTGGACATTTACTAATTGGCGCTTCTTGAAAAAAGTGTTACATTTACTTGAAGAATTTATATTTATTTAATGAAATTTAAATTAAAAGTTGAGATGTTTTACCAGACATAAATTTATAGATTTAATTATATACGTAAATGATCAATCAATGTGTTTGTATGTATTGTCCATGTATTTTCTGATGATGATAGTGTAAATATACAATTCAATATATTTTCAAATAAAATTATATTGAAAAGCTTAAATATATAAGAAAGTGCATAACAAATAGCTTGGTATATTAAATTATATTAACACATTATTTTAGTTGCTTGGTTATTTACTATTTAACTTGTATTTTGTACAAAGCAGCTTCGTAGTTATGTGTTTAAAATATATCAATTTACATTATGATATTACTGAAAACATCTTACAATGTTTTCTAATATATTTCGTTGTGTATTGAAGTTTATTGATACCTATATATTTTGATTTTAATATAAATACAAATTTAAATAAATTTAACTACGTGAATAAAACAATTTTGAAATATATTACTAAAATACTATTTAATGCTTTTTATAGGTAATTCAACGAAGATAATGAAAAAAAAAAAAAAACAAACAAACAAGTGTATATAAACAAATAAACCTGGTAGGTAATTTACAGAGATGAATGATGGAATATGCTGTTGCCAATACAAACAGGTGGCTTTGATCCAGGTTCTGTACAATATGTAAACAGCCTTTCATCTGATAATATACCGGCCATTAGCTGATTGCCCCTCTGCCCCGGTCTTATCTAATTTGTAATATCAATTTACCTGATAAAATTCAGTAATGTATTATTTGTTAAACATCTCCATAGTAGTATACGAATGTAAAATCACTTTTATAATTGACTGAAATAAACTTAGTTGAGTTGGAATATTTTACAAAATAACAATTTTAAGTACACTCTTAAATAGTTATTTCATTTATATATTTAAATATTGGTTTTATGTTCATAAATGTTTTGTTATTTATATTAGTCAAGAATATGTAAGAGGTTTAAGATGATTATAAAAAGTGAACTTTTTAATAATTAATAACATTTTATTATCTACAAAACTACGTAAGAGGTACTCTTTATTTATATACTTTAACAACCAATCATAACTATTATGATTGGTGAAAAATTGTTAAATCAAATGTAAATATATGAATCGTAAGAAATATACATACTGTGTGTATTGTTCTATTTTTATTTCTAAATAACTTTATAAGCAATTAATTTAATTAGTTCAGTACGTTTTTGAAAAAAAACTTAATTATAAATAAAATAAAATAATTGTATAGTGCTCCATTCTCCTCCAAAATTAGACTGGCTACCCATATTCATATATGGTTATATCACGTATTTGTCATAAGAAACATCTTTTTGAATTATAAGCTCATATAATTCAAAAAGACTTTAGTTTATAGTCAACTAACTCTCCATATAGTGTATTCGTTGTTAAATAATCAATTATAATTAATAGAGATTATATAATATATAAATTCAAGTACATATTGGTATGTAAAAATGTTTTAATACTTACAAAAGTGTATAATTGTTTGTGTAACAGTAGCAAATTTATACATTTAATCAAGAAACCACTTAAAAAGCAGCAAATTAAGAATCAGGTGGAAAACAGTCCGAATCCAATTTCAGGTTGAAATTAAATCATTTGTCAAGAACAGCCCCGTTAGTGATTAGGGTTGATTGATATATGGAGCTGTCCGACATTGATCCACCAGTCGAGTAATGATGTCTTTTATGGAAACTGAACGTATACAAAACACGTGTATAGTTTGAGTATTTGAAGTTGGATTATTGTAATGGATTAACTTACTATAAGATCTTTTATTTATGTAATTAGAAGAGTTTTACATATTTAAATATGTACGCACTTAACTAACTAAAAAAAATTTTAGCGTGGTAAAGAATGATAACTTTTTCAATTGTATTTAAAGTCTCTGAAATTTAGTCATTAAAATGAACTCATAACAATATATGTTTGAATTTGGCAATTGCGTGTTTGCCTATAGACAATGATTTTTAACATAATGGAGAATTACTCAGTGTTCTAAATTCTATTTGAGCATAAATTGTTCGACATAAAATATGCCTTGTATACATATAACTTATGACGTTATAAACAGAAATGTTGTACAATAGTGCCAACCTTGTAATGTAAAAATATACTTATTTAATTATAGTGGCTGTTTTTATCATATACTGCACTAAGTTGAACCAAATTATGAAAATAAATTTTGATCCTTTATGATTATCATGTTTGTTTTTTATTCTAAACTCTAATATAGGTTTTACTAATATACTCTAATACATTTAAAAATGTTAACGTTTTTTATTTGATCATTAATAATAAGTAAAAATGATAACCAGTTGTTTTTGTCAAACATACAAACTTTTTATGCATTTTCTTTAAATTTGTAACAAATATGATACAGTTCGAAAATGTATTATTTTCATGATTTTTCCGAAATAAAATTGTGGATCATTTTTAAAAAGCAAAAACAAATCTCTTTTAAGTACTAAAAAAACTAAATAAGCATATTTTCAACAAAAAAACTGTAAGGTTTAGATTGAAATGGTCAGAAAATATATGTTAAATATTATATTGGTTATTTAAAAATACTCTGTGATATAATCAACTCTTTCGGTTAAAATTAATTGTACTCATTTTAATTCAACGTTTTGTACACTTCTATCAAGTAATTTATAGAAAAATAATTATATAGACTTAAAATGTATATTTTTTAAAAAACTTTTACAATAGGTTCGTTTCTACCTGATGTCTATTATTTGATTAAAATTTCAAAAAATATATTGCACATTTTAAAAATGGTATAAACAAAGAAATGCCAAATTAGCCAGTTTAGGAAGCCGTACACAGAATTATTTATTTACTTTAGTGTATTTATTATTAATAAGAAGATTGAGACTTTTACTTGAGTAAAATTAAAAAACAATTTTATATTGAACATCCTTAAGTATGTTGTAAGTAACAGCAAAAAACATAAAACAAATCAACCATTCAGATCTTTATTTAATCTAACTTCATAAATATCCGGATCTATTTAACACAACATTAGTTAGTGGTAAACCTGGCAGCGTTAGCAGTTGAGCAGTATGGTTGGACAGAAAAAAAGAGTACTGACAGTACCTAAGTTGTATAGAATGTGAGTATTTTTTTTTAATTTACGATCCTAGAAAAAGTGGTGAAATGTTTTACAAGTTATTCTGTGATTTTGTAAAATATTCCATAAGGATTATCATATTATAATTATAATACGAAAGTTGGTGCTTTTTATATAAACTTCAATTAAATACTATTACATCTAATTCCGATATAAAGTAATATATAAATGTCCTTTCGTATATCCTCGATAAAATGTATAGGCATAATTTCTTATAGTAAAACGATACTACAAATTTAATAGTACGGAGGCAGAAGTTATTATCAGAAAGTCAATCAACTAATGGCAGTAATATTATCAGCCGAAGGGCTATTTACATATTCGGTAGAGCCGGCCGTGTTTGTACAGGGGATCAAAGCCAGCTGTTTACGTAGACCAATGGAGTATTAAATCCATTAATACTCATACGACCTCTGTACATTAACTTGCCTGATTAATCGGCTTTGGTTAAATGCACATAACAAACATTTGCACTTGCTCTATAGAAAAAATGCGCAACAATTTTCACTGGTTTGTTTGGGCTTGTGTTATTGGGGTTTTTGTTCAAACTTGGGCTACATATTGTTTTATTGTTGGGTTATAATATATTCATATTAGATAATTTGCTTTGACTTTGTTTCAACCAATATCAATACTTAATCCAACTATCATTTAATTTATGACAATTTGGATCGCTTTAGATTCTAAAATTAGATAATAAATTTGGGTCAAGATATCTATATATGAAGTCACTAGTAGACCATTTCAACTAGTTCTAAAAGTTATTTTAAAGATTTCAATGGCTAGCTAGTTGTTCAAAGGGTTATGGGAACTTGTTTCTACTATAAAACTATTTACTTAACATTTTATTTATCCTTATCAAATTGTTCAGAAAGCAATACCAATATTTTAATGCTATATTGAGATCTACGTCCTTTATTTTATAGTTGTATTTGAAATTTTTACGCTGCCATGATCTTAGAAACTGTTGCTCTGATCTCGTTTTTTTATTCACTAATTTCTAGAACGAAAAGGTGGTCGGCTTATCATTGTTATAGTTTATCCAGTTCATCATAAACTTTAATGTGCTACAAAACATCAATAGATAAATGAAAATAATCTAGTGTACCTTTATATACTAGTTTATAACTGTTGTAACTGTTCAACGACATGTCTTTAATTTTTATTAGAATCATATTTTTTATTTAAAAAATAATTACATAAACGTCTTTTACATAATTTGGATTTAAATTAATAGTAGTATCGTTCAACAAACTTTAATATAATAAAACGTGAAAAAAATCAAATAAGACATGTTAACTGTATTATGCATTCTGTTTATTGATTACAATACTTTTTAATTTTCAAAAATAAATTGAACATTAAAATACTTATAATATTTATTAATGTTATCATGTATATAAACCTTGACAGTGCAGACTTCTCTAGAAGCAGACCTTAGATATTCAATGTGAATGTTAAGTCATTTTTAAATAAAATATACCTTAAGTATTCGGCCTCGTGTTATCTAACTAACCGATATAGAAAAAAGTTGATCCCTTAAAAATTTTATTTAAAATCGTAACAATCATTGTGTAATTTGTAAAAACAACACGTGTTAGATTAAAGTTTCTTTTGAAATTATTAATAACAAATGTTTTACATAGTTAAACCACTAAAAAATTAAAATATTTGTAAAGATGTGCCAAAATAATATAATAATATGAACGCTATACTAGGTCAGGTCTTCAAAAAGTTACATACAAGGTAAATGCTCTTTAAATGAACGTTCTTCTAATATTATATCAATAAATATACAATAATGGTAAATCTATACTTTACTTATATACACATTATGTAATGCGTGTTGCTGGTGTACTACCGACACAGCGGAAGGTGGAGTACCGACCTAACAGTGTTGTATATAGAGTGCTCCTTACCTATCCTTGGTCCTGAAGAGGTTGGATAATAAGCAACACAAAGTCAGTATGCTTATCGTGGTCTGGCTGCCGTAACTGGGTCTATATTTGTATAACCTCTTTGCCAGTAGGTTATACAAATATTAACTGTGTTGTCAACGGACATTCATTAGTATTCAATTTAGCAAAATAATCAAAAACTTGCATATTTGTTATAGAAAAACTTCAATCTCATGTATATGCCTACAGACCTATCCGTGAACTTATTCAATGCGTAAACTACCGACCATTAGCTCACAGTTAGTTGGAGATTCGAACCTTAGACGTAAGCTCCACAGACCTAAGCCTTAGTTACGAGCTATCAAGTTGGCAGTTACACTCACATACACTCGTAATGAAAACACTTGTATGTACTATTGTTAACTGGCACAGGTTATGGGTAACAATAAATCAAAACTATAAAGAAATGATAAACCTTTATTATATGCTAGGCGATACTGTCGGCACTGGGAGCGCAGTGCTGTAACCCAGCTTCTTGGAGACAAAGTGTCGTGGATATTGTAGGCGATTCTCGGTCTTCTTAATACCGACGTGGCATCCGCTGATTGGTTGCTATCGGCGTGGCCACTACTAGAGAAGTCTGGCGTGTCCACGTTGGATGGTCGTCATTGTTTGGACGTTGTGTAGAGAGCACTGATTATCAGGTTTGAAATTAGGTGAAAATCAGACTAATATTACGTGGGCTGTAGTCTACGTAAAGCTGTAGGACCCTTAGTTGCCCTCACCATTGGGCTATTAATAAATAAATAAAATACGCACAACGTTGTGTCGGTGTCTCATGTGTGAAAAAGAATATAAGATAGAACTAGGTAAATTGTGTTTATTACTTGGGTGTGTCTCGTTAAAGAAATGAACAAAAGTTATTATATTTTAAGGAAAATGTAAGGAATGGTTGATCTTTAATGTCTACTGTAAATTTTGAGTGTTTACATTTATTCGTTATTAACAGACCCTTTTTAAAATTTAAATCAGCAATCGTGAACGATTTCCAAGATTCTAACTATAATGTTATTTGGCACTATCTCTATATATTTTCTTTTAGTTTTAGTCTGTGGATTACTATTTTGGCTTCTTCCATAACATAAAGTAAATGTATATGACTTGGCATTCAAGGTAAGTAATAATAGAATAAAAGAAGGATTTATTAGTAAAACAACAACAGTACTTTCAGGTTCCATCTAAAATAAATTACTTTTTTCATCTCTAAGAGTTTTTGTAATTTGGAATTGTAAAATGTTAAAATGAAATAGTTAAAATGAACCCAATAATACAGTTTTTACGTAAAATTTAGGTTTCTACATAAACATTTACGCATAATTTCCTTTATTAATTAAAAATTTGAAAGCCTAATAACTAAAAAAGTAACTAGAAAAGTTAAAAAAATGGCAGTGTTTCACGAAATATTCTGCAACATTGTGAAATGTTTTTGAAAGACACAGTTATTTCGATTCAAAATTTTAGTTGGTTCTTACAAATAATTTACTACTCCGTAGGTTTAAGAACATTCAAGGTAAATTCAATACCAATAAAACCATATATTTCAAAATGATTCTCTTTGAAGAAAAAAAAGTGTGAATGTAACTGATATAGTTTTTTTAGCTTTTGTAAATGTTTTTATTTAGTGTTTAGGTTTTAAAAAGAAAGCTTAATGTCACTTAAAAGAAGGAATATTTCACTAAAGGGAACTCGTTTCAATTGTAAATAACTTTGAACCATTAACAGTCACCGGTGGAAAACCACCACAATACAATCTGGATTGTATCCACAACAATCGGACAGCTGATTCAACAATGAAATGACAATTACTGACCGTCATTTAGTAGTGTAGGTTGCTGGAGTAATCAACGGGACGAAATATTTGTAAACTCATTGCGTTTTGTCTACCAATATTTCTTTTATTAAAATTTACATTTCTGTGAATTATTTAAAACAGAATTGTATACATAGATAAAATGTTTTAGTTTCAGCAGTGTATTGAAATTTGAAATCATAAAGTATTCTACTTATATAAAAATTCACATTGCTACATTAACCTATATTATTCAATAAATATTAAAACAGTGGTGGAGTGTATTACCTTACAGGATTTTAGTGGAAAGTTGCTATTATGTGAAATTTGTTATTTACGACACAAAAAAAGTCAATATCATTTAATAATCATAATCAATAGTCATAATATTTTGTACTTATAACTCACTAGTGTTGTATAACGTCTAATTGTTTTGAAAATTATTACTAACATCATTCACTAATGTATGCAATGTATATTGATGTTTTTGTCAGTATGGACAAAACAATCTTTCCCTACAGCCACCTCTAGTCCTACAGATTATTATTTCCACCTAAACTCCCTCCGTAAAACTTACGCAACCCGCAATGAATGATCATAACTCTGAATTTAGTGCTTGGAGCTTTTTATTTATTCTCTCTCCTGATTGGAGTCGGTTATTTTATCAGAATTACTCAATCCTTTTTTGTATTCATGTACATAACACTGGGGTGGAGTTGCTGTTGGGGTTGCTGACGATGTTACAATATTACCATCAAATTAGTGTTGGCATATCCTGTGTAACTTGGCCTGGTAAATTTCAAAAATGCAATTTGTCATGTAGCAGCCTCCGTGGCGCAATGGTTAGCGCGTTCGGCTGTTAACCGAAAGGTTGGTGGTTCGAGCCCACCCGGGGGCGTTTGTTTTGATTTGATCATCCAACGATGCATCAATGATCAGTATAAAAACATTATACAAATATAATTATCTGAGTAAACTAACTTTTAGTTATTTTTTCTAAAATAAATGTATTTATTTGTGTAAATTGATTTATAGTTTAAATTTTATTCACTAGTTCAAATGGACCGGCGCGGCTGTAAGTAAAGTTAATTCAACAAATTAGTAGGACTGACCATTAGCTCTGATGAGGATTCGAAACTTAGAATTTGGTCTCTACAGTATGATCCATCACGAACAGCATATCCATTAAATTGTATATTGTGTTGCGCCAGTAGGTCTGGATACAAGTTTTATGTTGTATGATAAGAATATTTAAAATTCCTTGTATATATACTTAGTGATAATTTAGTTTAGCATGCACTTGAATATTTTGTTGGGATAGTTTATACACAAGATGGTTCTCCACATAATATATTATGTAATATAAAGTCTTCAAAATACTTTACTTTATGGAACTATGTTAAACTCTTTAGCACACATCAACAACTAGATAACCCACCACTTGGGGCCTTCTTTCTTCGCCCTGTTTGCTTCGAGCCACCATCTCCTCATCCTCTCCTACCATATACTGAAGAGGCTCTTGTGGCCTATATCAGCCACAGCTCTCTGCTGCACCCTAATCCAGTTCAGTCCTAGTATTAAATATAATATACCTAACATTTAAAACACATATTAAAGTGGATTATGATGTTCTTAAGAAACTGCACCGATTATTAGAATTAATGCACTTCGTACAAATTTATCAAATTATATTATAACAATATCAATAATTCTTTAATTTCACTTTTTGTTTTTTGAAAAACAGTCTGCAATATTGTAAGTCATAACAGGATAATAGACACTTTTTTATTGCATTTTTTGTTAAAATAAAAATACTACTTATAAAATACTTTATTAACTGTTTTATACAGTATGAGTAGGCAGTGAAGCTTTTATTTATATGCATATGATATAAAAATTCATCACTATGTCATGCTTCTTCAACTGCAGGGGACATTATTATTTCCAAATTTCCTCACCACCTAGTCAGTAATCGACCTCAAGTTTAGTTGTGAGCAGCCTACCACTTGTCCACCAAACCCTAGAGCCTTAATATATTTTTACTAAAAAAACTTTTTGTCACAAAATATAACAGATTGTCTTACAACGTCTTAACATGTTAATGAATTTTAACTAACATTTTGTATAGTGAAGAAAGATACTAAATGTCAATTATCACGATTAGCTTTTAGTTAAAGACTCGATCACATAAGACTTGTGTAAAACTTTCATCTGTTTATCACTATTAAATGCAAAACAAAGCATTTTATGTTGGTCTTACTGTTAAAGTCGAAACAACAATTTTCACAATAGCAATTCGTGTAGTGAGTAATAATAAAATTCAACAAATGTAATTTAATTTATTTCAAAATATATTGTTGAATAAAACTATGATGTACGACTTTTTTATAATTTTGGAGTAACTAATTATTTTTATCTTAAAAAACTTTAACAGTACTTTATAGTTTTAAACTACTTAATTATTATACAATTAACCGTATTGTAATCGAAATTGATTATAAACAACTTAAACTAATGAATAATAATCAAAACAATCGCCCCCGGGTGGGCTCGAACCACCAACCTTTCGGTTAACAGCCGAACGCGCTAACCATTGCGCCACGGAGGCTTCTATAAATTAATAATAATTTTACAATAATATATGACCAACAATATGGTGGCAATATTTTATCAGCATCAAATCGCCCTCCCTCCTTTATTTATGTAAACGAATGTATTGAAGTAGTGGATAAATATTGATAAAATAACAACCCCATTCAGTGGAGAGAATAAATAAAATTCACCAACACCAAAGTTCAGAGTTGGAAACATTAATACTAAGTGTGTTGTAAGGTGTATGTGGTTTGGTTTGCTAGAGACCATTTTAATTATCTGATTAAAAACATATGGTACGAACCAAAACAAAGAGAGGAGTTTCATTCAATATTAACAATTCAATTTAATATACCTGAATCATACAGAACATTTAAAAATCTATATTCGCTGTTTATTTAGATATGGCATATGTAATGTAGCATATACCTCGTTAGCCACTCTAAACTGTGATTTACTAATGGCACCATTAATCCTAGCCAATTATTGATAACAACCTAACCAGGGCCATAGAGGGGTGTCTATAAACAATGCACTCTATCATGAGCAACATCGTACGTCATGTGATTGTAGATATATTGGTAACATATTAGATTATATAAGTATATACAAGTACTCGTTTATAGGCATATAAAAATCTGTACTGTATCTGTTAGTCGTGTTACAATTTAAAACAGTGTCCTATTTATAAGCTCCACCCTTCGATAAAAGTTTCACGATAAATATACTTTGACTCTATTACCCACATAAAACTAAATATTCTTATGTTGAATTCCGACTAACTAGATAGTATTTTTTATATTAAATATTAGTTGTATGAATGTCACACCAAGTTAATTAATTAATCTCTCCAAAATATTAAAAATGTTAATAACAGTTTTTATGTAATCTAAAATTAAATAGAATTCGTTTATGGCTTAAACGTTTCTTTGTAAATCTGTATATTTATTATTTGTTACATATAAAAGAAATATTAATATTTATACATATTTCCACGTCCTTGAACATAGTTGAAAAACTATATGTTTATTATAGTGATAATAAACTTATACTGATAGCTTTTAAAAACTTACCAGTTGTACTGATCTGATAAAGTTTTCAAAGTTATTCAAAGTTGAATGATGGAATTTTGAATATTCAAAAAACTTGAGAAGTGTGATGTATTCAAAAAGGTGGTTGAGGGCACAGTAGTATAAGTAGAATTTATACGTAGTTACATTTTAGCTGTGTACTTGATTTAGTCAGTGGGCTGTATGTTTACTTGATCTTGATTTAACTCCTCTAATAAGTCTTGTTTTCTAATCGTCTGCTTTGATACAAAAAATCTCTACTGAAAAGCTATAAGTATGTACTATTATAAATAGAAAATATTTATTAGTTTTAAATTATTTTCAAAATGTTACCTTTTCATACCATTTACAACTTAAAATAATGTTGAGTACTATGAAGATCATTTCTGATACAATTATATCACCTTCATAAATATTTTTACATAACATAAAACTATTTCAATTAAATCTTCATAGCTTAACTAGCATTCCTGAGAATTAATGCAAATATTACACACCTTTAAAACCTACTACACTAAACAACAAATTTTTACGTTTTAACCACTTTTACGAATTAACTTTTTTAATTTTACGAATTAACCACTTTGATTAAAATTCATAAAAACTCAAATGGTTATTCAAAATAAATGGGTAAATTTTTGATGATGCTGGCAGTCAGAAAAACAGTTTTATGATGTCAGATAACAAAATATTTGATCCACTGATATTGTTTTGTTTTCATAAAAATGTTTGACTGCATTTTAGAAAATTAATTTCTTTCTGTTTAATTTTTCAGTAGTAAATAATGATGCACTAGGTAAATAATTAGTATCTTGTAAACGAAATTTGATAATTTACCAATGTACTTATTTATGATTTTATAAATTGTAACATTCGTGTAATTTATATATAAAACTGGCTACTACAAATGCTTATTCCAAACAGTTAAATCAAATTTCTTTCAAATTCAGTCCATCAATTTACATTTTGTATGATATTTTACCACCTCATATTTTAATAATGAAATCCTCTCAATATAAGTCCATGAGTGCTGGAGTATCCGCACGGAGGATAATCCTGCCTTAAGTATTGCGGTGGTGTGTTTCCAATGACAATACACAGAGGGGCGAGAGTGGCGAAAATACCTGTATTGTATACAGAGTGCTTTTATCCACCTTTGCTTCGTAAATGGACCTGGATAAGTTTAATACAATACTTAAGCGCTGATTGTATTTTAATTACATTAAAACACAAATAATAACTCCCTGGAAAAGGAAATCTTTCTGTTGGCAGCAAGCATCCCTAACCAGATGACATGCACAGCTTACAAACCTCAAGGACTCCAATAAAATAGGCTGTAAAATATGCTGTCAGTTCAGATTGATCTGTAAATATCTAATTCACCTAAAGAAAACAGCAACTAAAGTGTTGTGTGGGGGAGATAACTGAGTATCAGGCTTGTCAATTAACTGAAAATCAGACCAGCACTACGGGGTTCGGATTCCACATGTAAGAAATGAAAAGAAAGCCAGGAATAACGTTAGGCACCAACTTGCTGGATCATCTTGGGGAGTCAACACTACTGCTTTGTCCTTGGTTTACTCCGCTGCTGAATATTGTGCTCCCTTGTGGCGTAACAATACGCAATGGTCGACGTCTAGCTAAACAGAACGATGAAGGCTGCCAGTAGATTGCTTATTGCAAACCCTTCACCATGGTTTCTAGTGATGTGCAGCATAGCTCCTTCTTAATATACTCCTCCTATATACTTTGTTAGCTCAAATAGTTATAATTTACTCCGGATCTCCAAGACCTTCAACATATTTCAAGTTATGTTGAAATAACAAAAATATGCGAGGCAAGTACAAAAAAAACTTTTACTAGATCACTAAAACCCAAATATGAATGTGTCGACTTGGAATATGTTTGACGGTCAGAAAAGCTTGCTGGTATCAAACAGACACAACGTTTGTCAGAGGTGGAATGAACCTTTGTTATATAGCACAGGTGTGGAAAGATTCAACTACTGGAAATATAAAGAGGGAAATTACAAATTATCAGCCACGTATTTGTTGAGATCAAATTTATACAATAGATTACATAGTAAATTAATGACTGACATTTGACTTATTTTCAGGGGAATCATATGGTCTTCATTCAATCGGAGAAGCAGAGTCAAATGGTAGAAAACATTGGTATTGTCTTGAGGTGGGGGATCATGTACTTAATCATTAAGAGTATAATACATTGTACTGTAGATTTTATTTATGATTTATGCTTCCTTTTTTAGCTTGTAAGACAAATCTAAATAATATGTATGGCAAAGAGTTTTTGTGGACTCTTTCATGTAAAATAAGTTTTAGTTAGTTGTGTTTCAACTACACTCAAGCCTGCTACTACTAAACGTATCGTCTAAGTGCATATGTAGATCCATTTGATATGTCAAATATATATTGTGTTACAAATATCTTTAAAACATTGAATTTGTGTTTCTCACTTTAAAAGTGAAAGGCATTTTAAAGTAATTATTACTATTAATAAAAAATCTACAAAATATCGCCCCCCGGGTGAGCTCGAACCACCAACCTTTCGGTTAACAGCCGAACGCGCTAACCATTGCGCCACGGAGGCTGATGCGATTTAATTTTCGATTTGTCAACGCCATTCACGCAATCAAAACTATTCAAATCTAAACTACTCAATCATAGCCTATTCACACAGTATATATCTTATATACATTACAAGACGACAATGTTGGTCTATGTTGTTAGATTGATTTGAACACTAACATATATTTAAGACATTACTCTGAGTCATTTGAACCTCATTTTTTATGTTTAAAATATATGTTACAAATTGTATGCTAACATTAATTTATATAATCGAATTAAATTAAAAACCCTGTATCTATAATATTTGATACAGATAAAGAGAGTAAAATAGTAACTTAATTTTTTAATTTGTATAAAAATACATTTTTTGGAGTAGGTTTATCTATAACTGTACACATCTGAGGGAAAATAGGATTGCATCATTACAATAATTATACTTAAATTATGAATTAAAATAAAAGGAAAAATGGAATTTAGTTCTACCCATTATAAATCATCAAAAGCTTGAAATATAACACTTGAAGATAATAACTATAATTTACCAGATCAGTTGCCAATGGTTATAATGAAATGGTATTCAACGATTAATTTTAATTAATTTTGGCTTTCTTTTTTATAAGTTTGTCCCTAGTATTAAGAACGTGCCTATAAAGGTGCACATGTACGTTCGTTATTTATTTCATAAAAAATATATTTATAAAAAAACGAATGCCACTGATTGAAAATCTCTATTTTATATTGGAAGATTGCTTTATTGCTTAAGGAAAAAACTTTAATTACATAGCATACTGAAAAATTGATACATTAATTTTGAAAAGTTTAGATAGAATCCATTTAAATAAATTAAAGACTTTCGACAAAGTTAAAAGAAATTAATTTATATATATACATCTTTGTTTACTACTAATGTAAATCACATATTAATTTGATAAAATTATTATAATAAATATTATTAGATAATTGTGTCTTGGTTAAATGATTCTACGAAAAAGTGTATTTGTAGGTACAATTTAACTATATTTTGATCTAAAAATATTAATTATTATTAAATGGACTACGTCTATCTATACTTTAAAAAATTAATATATGTCCTGTCTAAATATATAAATAGAAACATATGAAAAATGAGAATATATTGTAACGAGATATGGGCATTCCTGTCCATCCAAATTTTCTTGAGAACTTGGGATTCGGCAACGCCGAAACGCTCAGTGGAAACTCGTTTTGAAGTGCCGAGCCTCGGGATTTGCTTACACATGAGCAGACATCGATGTCTGTTGAATTATCATGTGATATAAAATCACAAGATTTTTTTATCACACTTACCGTTTCATAATCTTACTTTATTTTTGAACTAGGTATTTTTTTTAATTTTCAAAATAACCGTTTTGAAAGTTTCTATAATAAGCCATTTTTAAAATTGCAAAGGTTTACAAAATTACAACAGAAATTATTGTAAAAGAGTAAACATTCTAGAATTCATATACACTACAAAAACGTTGTTTTTTACATATGTGGTTTAAGTTTCATTGACTTATCATCATTACTTTTTATTTTATAAATTGTTGAAGATGAGCTTTACTCCAAAAAAGCTAAAATTTGGTTTTTTTTTAATTCGACCTGCTATAAAAAATGTTTAATGTATTAAAAAAATATACGTAAGTTATATGAAACTACGTAGAATTAAAAAAACTAAATTTTGGTGTATAACACAATGAAGTCGAATGAGTATTTATTTTGTACCAGAGGTTCAAACTCAAGTACATTGCTTTTTGAATCCGACAGGTATTACTGTGCCCACGTTTTTCACTCGTTAATCAGTCGGCACATTATTTTATGTGTTTATTACTTCTCTGTGTATCTCAAATTACACAATATAACCGCATTTTGTTCAGAAACAATTTCAGCCACTTAGCTGCAAATATTGGTACAGGTTCTATTACTTGTATGTTCGTTTGATAATATATGTTATAAATTGTAGTAGAAAGAAATACAAGTTCAAACTTATTTTGTTATCCCTTGAATAATTTTAACAGTCCATAAATGTCCCAGAGAAACTTCACTGTCTATTTAAATATTTTTAAAACCACAATATTTTGTTTAAATAAAAAATTCCAATTCAAACAAACATCCAATTACCTGAAATACTGTAAATTTCTAGTATACTTAAAAATTGTGTAGTTATTTTTGGAGTAAAGGAATATTTACGTTCAACGATCTCAGTGTTGAAATAATATTAGAAAATGTAATGGTACGAAGGTATGTGTTATTAATATCAAGCCAATCAAGTAGTTCAGAAGATGGTATCAGATTAAAGGCTGTTTACATCTCCGATAGAGCCGTCTAAGTTTGCACAAGGGATCAAAGCCAGCTGTTTACATTGGCCAATGGAGCATCTGAACATCTATATATGTACTTACCTGATAACTTTGTTTACATACTTTATATTGTGTGTGTATATATATATATATATATATATATATATATATATATATATATATATATATATATAATATAATAACACTGTGCGTGTATGGGTGGGTGGGAGGGTCAATAACAATGCGCGTGTATGGGCGGGTGGGTGGGTCAATAACACTATGCGTGTATGGGCGGGTGGGTGGGTCAATAACACTATGCGTGTATGGGCGGGTGGGTGGGTCAATAACACTGTGCGTGTATGGGTGGGTGGGTGGGTCAATAACACTGTGAGTAGTGTAATTTGCCGGTGCTGGCTCACATAAATCAAATGGTTTGACAGGTGAGTTTTGTGACGTCACGGTGACGTCACAATAACGTCATGGTGACGTAGGTTAGTACGTCACAGGGATAATTTGTGGGTCAAGGTCATTTGTGTGTTTTTTGAAAAAGGCTTCTTGGACAGAACGACTGTTCTGTCCAAGAAGCCTTTTTCTTTTACTTTATTTAAAATATTACAAATTTTTACAATATGTACATCTTACAGACTAAACCTACAGTAATAAACTACTTAGTGCTGGCTCAGGATCTGGGTGATGTGTTCTCCTTGTCTGAGTCGTCTTTGAGTACATCAACCCCGAAGTCCGCTGTAGAGCTTGCAACTTCTTCACTTCCCATCACCTGCCTCAGTACTGCATTATACAACTCCTCCCCACACTCGTCAGCTCCGATGCGGTCTAGTAACCTAAGGAAGTCGTCTTCGCGATGTAACACATCGCTACAAATGCAATAAATAGGCCCGAAAGTTGTCTCAGGGTTCGACCACATACATTGAGTGAAATGTTGACCGTACTTTGTAACTTTGGATTCAGTACAATTCATTCGAATCTTAGTACGCTCAATACTCTGCGCTATTGCACCCATAGCGTTCAACTTTTCCAGCGCCTCAGAACTCCAAGAAGATTTTGCCAACCTGACGTTAAGCAACACCAGCTCCATATTTGTGTTCATATTGAATGTGATTGCTTCGACTGCTGGCGTGCAAGTGATGTTAGAAAGCAGCGAACTGTAATATATAAGAGGAAATTCATGGTGGGGGTAACATCATGTGGTGGGGGTTGCATGAATCCTCCTAGCGTGGTAAATTTCGTCTAAAGTCTAAAATCCTCGTCTTATAGACTATAAATGCTTCAACATCAGTCTTAACGCGGGATTTCGATCCAACTTAATTTAAAACCTTCAATTTTACACTACTCACAAACAGAAATCTACGAGTAAATACAGAGCTAAAGTGTGAAACGTAATGTAAGAGGTAAAACCTAAAAAGTTCACCAATTTTTTTCCTAACGATGTTACCGAACCCCTTTAATACACCTACTTGTTATAGAACGATGGTTAAAGTATAGTAATATGATATTGCTAAACAAATACTACAACTTTTGTCATAATACGGGTTTTTGATTAAACTTGTTCTTAAACCCCTCATTTTTACACTACTCACAAACAACAATTTTAAAATAGAAGCCTAAAGAGTGATACGTAATGTAAGAAAACAAAATGCAAAAACCTAAATAATCACAACATTTTTCCTAACGGTGTTGTAGAAACCCTTTATTACACCTACTGTTATAGAACTATGGTTAAATATAGGAAAATGATAGTACTAAACCAATACGACAACTTTAAACTGAACATAGAAGCACAATCTTATTCAAAGATAAAGTTTGCAGAGCATAAACAATACGAGCCATCCTTAATTAATTAGTATTATTGCAGAGTGTAAAACAATACGAGTCTGAACATCTTTACCGAGCATTCAACTCAGGATAATTTTTGTGGGTCAAGGCCATTGGTATAGTTTTTGAAAAAGGCTTCTTGGACAGAACGACTGCTCTGTCCAAGAAGCCTTTTTCTTTTTACTTTATTTAAAATATTACAAATGTTTTACAATATGTACATCTTACAGACTAAACCTATAGTAACAAACTACTTAGTGCTGGCTCAGGATCTGGGTGATGTGTTATCCTTGTCTGAGTCGTCTTTGAGTACATCAACCCTGAAGTCCGCTGTAGAGCTTGCAACTTCTTCACTCCCCATCACCTGCCTCAGTACAGCATTATACAACTCCTCCCCACACTCGTCAGCTCCGATGCAGTCTAGTAACGTAAGGAAGTCGTCTTGACGATATAACACATCGCTACAAATGCAATAAATAGGTCCGAAAGACGTCTCAGTGTTCGACCATATGCAGTGAGTGAAATGTTGACCATAGCGTGTAATCTCTGTGTCTATACATTTCATCCGGAATTTTGTACTTTCAATACTCGTAGCAATCTCTCCCATACAATCCAACAGCTCCAACGCAGCAGGAGTCCAAGAAGACTTTGCAAACCTTAGCTCAAGCACAACCAACTCAATATTTGTATTCATTGCTGCTCAGATGTGCTGCTTGCAAGTGTTGGTGTGCGAGTGATGTGGAACAGCAACGCACCTCAATATATAAGACAAAAATGTGGTGTGGTGTATGATAAAAAAGTCTAAAATCCTGTCAAAAAGACTATAAATGCCTCTGCATCAGTTTTAACTGTGCTATCAACCTCCATTACTTGTATAGGCAAATCCTGTGGCGTGATAGTCTCACATAAATCTCTTGTATCTCGTACACTATTAGTTGTAGAACTAACAATTTGGTGCTGAACATTTTCCAAACCTTGGGTATCCATAGTTTTTCAAGTTAAGAAATACGCTCTCTTGCGAAAACTGAGATAATACTACAAGAAATTGGATTAAACACCTTCATTTATACATGAAAAGTTTGGGAGAGGGGGGGGGGTCCTGATACGTTGCATATAATATATTTGTTATAGATAGTGCATGAGTATATGTTCGCCAAACTTGAACGATATCGCTCGGTAAAATGGTAAGTGGGGGGGGGGACAGATAAGTCCTGAGATTTTATTATAAAATATTGTACTATGGTTAGATAGTGCATATGTATTAAATTTGAATGAAATCGGTTGATTAATAACGAAACTAGAGGTGACGAAGCTATAGTAATATTAAAAAGTGTGCTTACTCAAGCTTACGTCCTCCTATGTATGAGTAAGCTATGTAAAAGACCCGAGTAATAGAAGCGTTTCTGATAATGTTATGAAAACCGTATATTTTTTCAAATTTTCAAAGTTTAATTGGCTATGGATTACTCGTTTGGTGCAGCATGGGAGCAGATAGTTTTGGCTGAATTTTTTAAATTCAAAAGAAAGCAATAAGGATATTATTCAGGCAACCATTCAGATCTCATTGCAGACCTTTTTTATTTCTGGTAAAATTCTAACACTTCCAAGCTTATATATTTTTGAAATGTGTAAATATTTTGTTAAAAACCGTAATAAATTTAAAAAAGCCTTATAATTTAAAATCATAATACGAGGCAGAATTTCTGATGACGTCACAATCAAGTAATGTATCTTAACTAACCAATCACAGAATTCAGTATTTCCCCTTCCATTTACTGTTGCGTTACTTAAGGAGTTGAGATGGCTCCCACCGACAATGTGTTTTGCAACAAAGGGAAAAATATTCCCCCATATCACACACATCATCCATCGCTAGATCCTTTTACTTATAAAACTTATTAATTGCGATGAATTATAAAGTTCAAGGTTATTTAAACTAAGAGGAAATCGTTGTCAAAATATATAACATCTGTACTACAAATGATTATATTTTGACAACATTTTCCAAAAAAAAAAGGGGGCAAACAATTTAAGGTTTTACATAAATTGTTATGTCAGCTAGAAAGTCAAACCCTCTAGTGTACGATATAGACCACAAGGGGAGCAATGTTTTAGTCAATTTGCTGCTATAACGACACTCTACAACATTTACGGTGGTACATGAATACTCGACCATAGCATACACTTCTGTATACTTGGTCAATAGCTTGTAAACTCTCTATTACATTTCACCAGCTCCTCCTTGGAGCTAGCTTTTTCTTCTAAGCATTATAAGCCATATCTCCCCAATAATGCTAATCCGGACACAGCAACGTTCTTATGTAGTACGGACAATTGTGTAAGTGGTGGTAGTAACTAACCGCGCTTGACACATCATCCATCGCTAGATCCTTAGATCTTTTTACTTATAAAACTTATTAATAGCGATGAATTATAAAGTTCAAGGTCATTTAAACGAAGCGGAAATCGTTGTCAAAATATAAAACATCTGTACTACAAATGATTATATTTTGACAACATTTTCCTAAAAAAAAAAAAAAAAAAAAAAAAAAAAGGGGGGTGGAGGGAGGGGCAAAACAATTTAAGGTTTTACATAAATTGTTATGTCAGCTAGAAAGTCAAACCCTCTAGTGTACGATATAGACCACAAGGGGAGCAATGTTTTAGTCAATTTGCTGCTATAACGGCACTCTACACCATGTACGGTGGTACATGAATACTCGACCATAGCATACACTTCTGTATACTTGGCCAATAGCTCTGCAAACTCTCTATTACATTTTACCAGCTCCTCCCTCGAGCTAGCTTTTCTTCTAAGGATTATAAGCGCAGCAGGCACATGCGTAGAAGCCATATCCCCCAATAATGCTAATCCGGACACAGCAACATTCTTATATAGTACTGACAATTGTTTAAGTGGGGGTAGTAACTGACCAGGTGGGGGTAGTAACTAACCGCTCTTGTAGGTGACGTCACAATCAAGTAATGTATCTTAACTAACCAATCACAGAATTCAGTATTTCCCCTTCCATTTACTGTTGCGTTACTTAAGGAGTTGCAGGTTGTAAAACAGTTCATATCGTTGAGATGGCTCCCACCGACAATGTGTTTTGCAACAAAGGGGTAAATATTCCTCATATCATCAACAGTGAAGTAGACGAGGACGACGTCCCTATGGATTTCATCGCTGAAATCAACAACAACGTTTCAGATGATGATGATAGTCTACCCTCCACCACCTCAAACAGCCAGGCGACAACACCTGTCATGGAAACGTCGTGGAACATTGGGACTCCAATTTCAACAACAACCTCGTGCAGCTTTGGATCACCCAGTCCATCATCACCGCCAACACCGACAACCTCCCTCAATGTCAACGATATTGAAAGGGGTCGATCAAACTGCTGCAGGAGGCTGTTGTACGTTAGGAAGAGGTTATTTGAGGATAGCAGCGAAGATAGTAGCGGTGAAGACTAAAGTTGTACATTTGTAAATAAAATTAATAAAAAATAAAAAAGAAAAAAAAAACCTTCTTGTACAGAACAATTTGAAAGAACTTGTTCTGTGCAAGAAGGTTTTTTTAAAAACACTCCTCTTGACCTTGAAACCCATGACGCATCATCCAACGCTAGATCCTTAGATCCTTTTTACTATAAAAACTTATTAATTGCGATAAATTATAAAGTGAAAAGATAAAGTTCAAGGTCTTTTGAACGAAGCGGAAATCGTAAAACAGAACAGGAAGAAGAAAACATTTTGTCCTGAAAGAGAAAACATATATGATTAGTACAAAATAATATGTGGAATAGGGTGAATATAAATTTTTAATAATACGAATTAAACTCTTTTGTAATACTTCCATTTTCTAAAAGACATAAATACAAGCAAGCGTCGCAAAAGTGTTTTGGTGATAGTAGCGGTGAAGACTAAAGTTGTACATTTGTAAATAAAAATTAATAAAAATAAAAAGAAAAAAACCTTCTTGTACAGAACAATTTGAAAGAACTTGTTCTGTGCAAGAAGGTTTTTTTAAAAACACTCCTCTTGACCTTGAAACCCATGACACATCATCCAACGCTAGATCCTTAGATCCTTTTTACTATAAAAACTTATTAATTGCGATGAATTATAAAGTGAAAAGATAAAGTTCAAGGTCTTTTGAACGAAGCGGAAATCGTAAAACAGAACAGGAAGAAGAAAACATTTTGTCCTGAAAGAGAAAACATATATGATTAGTACAAAATATTATGTGGAATAGGGTGAATATAAATTTTCAATAATACGAATTAAACTCTTTTGTAATACTTCCATTTTCTTGAAGTTTCTAAAAGACATAAATACAAGCAAGCGTCGCAAAAGTGTTTTGGTGATAGTAGCGGTGAAGACTAAAGTTGTACATTTGTAAATAAAAATTAATAAAAATAAAAAGAAAAAAACCTTCTTGTACAGAACAATTTATAGAACTTGTTCTGTGCAAGAAGGTTTTTTTAAAAACACTCCTCTTGACCTTGAAACCAATGACACATCATCCAACGCTAGATCCTTTTACTTATAAAACTTATTAATTGTGATGAATTATAAAGTAAAAAGATAAAGTTCAAGGTAATTTAAACGAAGCGGAAAATCGTTGTCAAAATTATAAAACATCTGTACTACAATTGATTATAATTTATATTTATAAAAGAGGATGTTTGTATATATATATGTTTGAAGTTTATGCGCTGCCAAACCATCCAACCGATCGCCATGAAACTTTAGGATGTTGTCTTGTATACTCCCGAGATGGTTTCTGTGAAGTTTGATGCAGATCCGTCCACAGGGGCCCGCCCCACGGGCTCCTAAAAATCCCATGTTATTCAAATGGAGAATCTGAATTGTTTACAAAAAAAATATGACTGTGTGGTTTAATGTAGTTTCACATGCCATAAGCAGATTGAAGTTCTCACAACAACAGTACTGTATATGTTTTGATTTATTGTAGTTCTAAATTTCACCTTGATCAGGTGATGTGTATTTGGTGTTAACCTTTTTTCCTCGGTAATTAAAACATGTGGTGAAACGTGAAAATAAATAATTATTTGTTTTGCAGTTTACTTTTTATGACATGCCTCCTAAAAATCTAATATTGGTAGAAGAAGCAAAAATGCTCGAATTCTTTCAGCTATTAGGTTCTAAACCATACTCAATATTATGACCGGCGAAGCGGGCGGGTACAGCTAGTTTGTATATAATAATCAATATCATTCCAAACTTAGAAAAAAACTATTGTTTAGCATTCAAAACATAAGCAAACATGCAGCTACAGAAAAGACAGAAAAGGAAGAAGAGAAACATGAAAGTACAGAAAGACACAACAGGAAGAAAACATATATGATTAGTACAAATAATATGTGGAATAGGGTGAATATATTTTTCTTAATAATACGAATTAAACTCTTTTGTAATACTTCCATCTTCTTGAAGTTTCTAAAAGACATAAATACAAGCAAGCGTCGCAAAAGTGTATATCACCCGGTAAAATAACGAAACTAGAGCGTTGCATAGAAAATGTATATGTGCATGTGGGTAGATAGTGCATTTGTAAATGTATATGTGTATTAATAATGAAACTAGAGGTAACAAAAAACCATAGTAAGCTTAAAAAGTGTGCTTACTCAAGCTTACATCCTCCTATGTATGAGTAAGCTACGTCCTCCTATGTATGAGTAAGCTACGTAAAAGACCGGGGGAATAGAAGCAAATGTCGAATTCAAAGGCTTAACACAGGAGCACAATCTTATTCAAAGATAAGTTTTGCAGAGCGTAAACAATACGAGTCATCCCTAACCGATGTCTAGACATCTTTACCGAGCATTCAACTCAGGTGGAGTTTCGCGTGTTCACACGCTCCCCACTCCTACAAGCCTGTACACAGGAAAGCAAACATCACTTCTTCAAGCTCGCCAACGGAGCAGGTCATTGGCGCTACGCAGCTCCAGCCACTCGGCCCCTTAGAACAGGTCATTAGCGCTTCAACCACCCGGCCCCTCAGATAGCCCCAGCAAGTCTCCGACCTCTTCAAGCAGCTTGGTCAAGGACAGCAGCTTACTCTGGAACACCAGTCCTGCTTACTTTTTCTTTCAGGACTTTTCCCTCTTCCTTTAATGTTATGTAGTGCATGCTTGATCTTCCTTCCTTTACTGTTAGGTATCTAGTGCATCAAGCTAATTTATATTATTACACACACACACACACACACACACACACACACACACACACACACACACACACACACACACACACACACGATAATGATACTGAAGCAAGTCGGTTCAAAATCCAGCTTTACCATAAAAGCTGTCGTATTGGTTACTAGAACCATTTTTTAGACTTAAACGTAGTTGTATCATAGTAGATGTATTAAAGGGTTTTAGGAATCGTAAGTAGTGGATCTTAGGCCTAATGATCTCTTAGAACAAGAATGATCCTTCAGAGATGCAAGTTTGTATTTACTTGTTCCTGATTGGAGCAACCTCAACAACCAATCACAGCAAAGCCACGCCCCCCACTGAATTGAGAAAACTAGGATCGCAGCTTGCAGGAATCATTTGCTTACCAGCATCTACCATAGCACCAGCATTTACCACTCCGTCTTCTGCCATGGATCCCAGCGTGAGAAAGCCAACCTTGCCACTACGTCTGGGAAGCCGCCCGCAGAGGTGTATCCTCAAGCAGGCTCTAGAGGCGGCCGACATAGACCTACAAAAATTGGGAAGATGCCGTAAGCAGCTTTTCCCTACTAAAATCTGTTTACCTCAACCAAGACTATTTCCTTCCTCTATCGCTACAATATTGCCTTCACCTTCGACTACTGCCCGCTCTCTACCAGCCGCTGCATCTCTTACAATACCACTACCTTCGACTACTGCCCGCCCTCTACCAGCCGCTGCATCTCCCACAATACCACTGCCTCCGCCTTCGACTACTACCAACCCTCTACCAGCCACTTCATCTTTTTTGTCTTCGCTGTCTCTTCTGTCTCCGCTACCTCCCACTCCGTCTTCGAGGAAACTGCAAGCCTTCAGAGAGTGCCAGAAGGCGAGCAGAGCTTCCAGACCTCCTTGCACGCACCTGTTCCTGCGCGGGGGCAAGAAAGGTGAGAGATGCGGAAAGCCAAGCACTCTTGGAGGAGTATTGTGTGCCAAACACAAGCCGAAGCGAACGGTTCCTCAAGCAGCAACGGCGACCCCCATCAAGGCGACTCCCCTCAAGCGGCTGCGAATAAACCGGCTTAAATCCGGGAAACGCTATTTCTATGTCCAGCGTATTTCAGATCGCGAAGTAGCCGTGGAATGTGGCGGTAAACGCTACAAACTAAAGTTACCTCGCGGACTGATAAACCCTGAACATCCAAATAAGCGACACTATATTATTCGCAACAGCTTGGGGACATCAGAGTGGAGACTTGCTCCCTCTAACACCCTACTTCCTTAAATCCTTCTTTCCATTCTATCAAACGGTCCTTTTCAGGACCCAAACGGCCCTTTTCAGGGCCCAAACGGCCCTTTTCAGGGCCTAACATTTTTAAATAATAAATGACCTTGACCTACTTACAAAACAATGACAATGACAGTCTAACATTTATTAGAAGATGCATGCTCGCTGCCCCTCCTTCTTAGTTATACACTGGTTATTCGTCTATGGTTTGCGGTATAGTTATTATTTTTTATTCATAGCTTTTACACTGAAATCATATTTTATATGTATTAGGTAACATGTTTATAATTTGGTCTTTAACCGTTGGAATGGAATAAAATAAAAATAAAAATAAAATAAAACAACCAATAAGAAGAGACCCCCCACTCTCGCGAGCTCTATATATACGCGCACACCTTGAAGACGGTATCACTTCTTCAAGCTCCACTGCCAGATCAACATCTCCTAGATCAGCGCCTCTTCAAGCAGCCCACTCCAGAACCTCTGCCTGCCCGCCTGCCCACAGCTAATCCAGAGTTGGCTCAGACATCCCACCCAGGACCGCAGCCCATCCACAGCTCGCTCCAGGATAGCAGCTAATCCAGAGTTGGCTCAGACATCTCTCTCCTATCACCTTTTCCTTAAGTCATTTGTGTACGGCCACCAAACCGGCTCAATGACTTTTTTCCTTAAGTTATTTGTTTACGGACACCAAACCGGCTCAAATGGCTTATCCTTGCTTACTGTCTATCCTCAACAGATTGATGTTCTGAGGCCCGAAAACCACCCATCAGTCTGTTGAAAAGCCACTTTATGTTTGAGTCTTCTCGAGAATACCGCTGGGGGTCGTGAGCACCGCTTCACCCTTCCTCAATCTTACCTTCCAAAACCCAATCCCTGCACTGTGTTGTTCTAAGGCCCGCAAACCATCCAACAAAGTTCATCCTACCTGCTATCTTTCCGGCAGAGTGTTGTTCTGAGGCCTTCAAACCACCCAACACTCTGTCATAATTGTAATATACACGTAATATACATGTAAAGCTATGTAATATACACGTACAGTGATGATTAATTAAAAAACGTACAGTGTAATTGACCCACCCACCCACCCATACACGTACTTGCATTAGTACCACCGTACGTATATGGGCGGGCGGGTGTTTCAGTAACACTGTACGTATATATAGGTGGGCGGGTGGGTTAGTAAGACTGTACGTATGTGGGTGGGTGGGTGGGTATATTATATATAGTGGGTGGGTATATTATATAGAGGATAGTATATTAGTATATTAATATACTAATCAGTTGTTTTCTTTTTCAGCGCCTTACATTATTCTTTACTCTTAACTTATATATAGTTAGTGCATGCTTGCTTTAGTAGATATATTGCATGTTTTGGGTTAGCATCTAAGTAGTCTGGATATATTGCATGTTTTGGTTTAGCATCTAAGTAGTCTGGTGGAGCACACATACAAACAGCACACCTTTTTTTATTTTTTTATAAACATCTACATGTATATGATTATTCATATACAAAACACTGATGCTTAAGATTCAATAGTACCCAATTGTGCGGTTGAGGATCTGAGGCATCAGAACATATTTACAACACTTGAAGATTGTAAAAGCTAACGGAAGGCTTGTTATGCAGCATTGGATTAATGCCCGTGCTGGATAATAATATTCTGGCTAACCGTTATCTCTTACTACCTTCATAAAACAACCTTCCATTATATATATATTTTTTTTTTTTTTTTTTTATAAGATTTAGATGACCTTGACCTACAATTTGGACTTGTAATTTGTAATGTATTGTTCAAGAAGTGCCTGAAATGTAATTAAAAAGTTGATTTAACACAAATTAATGACAACACCCCCGTTATTTATCTCAAAATACAATTCAAAGATTCCCAGGAGTGCGTGAGAAAATGTAAGTTCCATCACAAAATATAAAAAAATAACCGAAACACTCTAAGTTTAAAATAAGTAATAACAAGTTTATTCAACACTATATACAGCTTATTAACAATGTCAATAATTTTTGCTATCGTATGATAATTTACTAAATTAAATAAACATTGTTAAGGCTATTGTCTTAAAGAGGACCTATGCCCCTTCTACGTGATATACCATTTACTTCTATAAATAACGAAACTGTGGAAACATTACTAAAATCCGATTAGATCGTCTCGGAGCGGTTTTGGTATGACAGTGCATTGCGCTGAGTTCAACCCTCGGCGGTTCTGGATACTAACTACAAAGCCGATATCATCGACCCTTGACAGTCAAAGTGTTAATATATTTCATACCAAGCAGACTTATAGAAAAAGTGTAAAAATGCTTTTTCTAACAAACATAAATTAAATAGATTTTAGACAATTCTTTTTCGCATAAATTACCTATTTATATAGTACAACAACGATGTATAATAGGGTGTCTTAAAATTAAAACTGTTAACAAATATATGTACCACGATATTGAATATTTTTTAGAATAAATAGTAGTTTTTTATAAATACTCTCCTTGTTTTTATTCTGATAATCAAGTTTGTGGGGCAGTGAGGTAGGTTATTGTTTGTTCATTCAGAGGTTGCTCTAAAAAAAGAGCACAACTCGCCCGCATCACCTTCTTAGGCAAGCGCAGGTGGGCCGGGAAACAAGTCTGGCTGAAATAAACAAAAGGTTGCTTGATCGGTGTGCGAGTGAGACGGAGAGTTGCCGGCAGGTTGGCGGGAAACGAGTATTGCTGAAATAAACAATGGTTGCGTAATCGGTGTGTGAGTGAGACGAAGAGTTGCTGAAATGCAGTGTTGAGGAAGGTCAAGATTGTGCGGCTATCGACCTTTTCTCAAGACCAAGGGCGGAGCGTGGTGCAGTGACCGGGTCCTAGACACCGAACCGCTGCAATACTCATCAATTGCTTATGTTATTTATATAGAACAGACGTCTTGAAGATTTTTTAACTGAACGATTTTTTATAGTACATAGATAACTAAGAAACAAGAATATGATAGTCTGTTTAACGAAAAAGTCGAAAAAAAATAACGGAACATTTTTTTTGTTCGTAAATATAGCATTGCAGGTACTCATATTGTGTGAAATGTTGTCCTTAAGGTCTTTTCCGCCGTGACGGTATCGATCATATTATTGTTTCTTCTTTATCTATTTACTATGAACAAATTGTTCAGTTAAAAAAATAGACTGGCCTCTGTTCTATATAAATACAGTTGTATTTTCAATTAGCTCTTGCGCATTAGGAACCGTTTCACTTTATGAGAAACGCTAAAAACCTTCCTTTATATTTCTTGGGATTCAGTTTGTAGTAATGGTCGTGTTGCAATGGTAAACAAATATTTTATTGAACCATAAATACAGTTTTATATAAACGAAGTATTTTAATAAGTTTTTACCGTTAAATGTGTGAAACTGTTATTCTTGACGATTTTAACTACAAAAAACAAATTGGGTCTGCGTCGGACCACACGGTGGAAGTTATACTTCTTTGACCATTCTCATACACCCACTCACGCACACAAACAGACAGGATATATAAATGAAATACAAGACATTTTTTCAATATTATTCAATATACTTATCTTCAATTATATTATAACGTGACTTTATTATTATATTATCATTTTCAGTAATTTCTTCGATTAAATTTCTTCCGTAATAAATAAATATATACTATATTTAGTAAAAAATCGATCAGTTATGTATGTTGCTTTCGGTCACATTTTTTAGGTTAACAGTTCTGAAAATTATAACTTAGTTCAATTTCTAAAGAGCCAACATTGGTTTGAGGATAAGAGAAAGAAAAAAGATTTGAAATCTGAATCCTTGGACACTTCCTATGGGACATATCGGTCATAATATTAGAGATATTTCGAAGTACAGTAGCTTAACGAAAACTGAACTACGAAGTTGTTGGCCAAAAGGGTAACGGATAAATGCTTTAAAAATATTTGATTTTTTTAAATCTATACTATAAAAACTAAATAAGTTCACTAATACCATCAATTTTAAATACACTCCAGATAGTTTGTCTAATGTTAAATATGTGTCTCAAAATATCAGCTGTTTTGTGTCCAGTAGTGGAGCGCTAGTGTAGCCCCGTTTAAATGAAATGCAGTTTAAACCGGCTGTGGTTACGGGCCCCACAAACTAACAAAATTACAGGCACAAATATTCCTATTAGATGAGAAATATATTGTAGGCATTATCAAGGTAATACGGAATGAACGTAACTATCAGTTTTGTATACAAACGTAACACGGGAAAAACTTTTCGAAGATTTTTTTTTTGTTATGAAAAATTTCTAAGGTTTAATTTCTTCTGATACCAATAATATATTACTTTAAAATACATAAGAATGTCGGCCCGGACTTACATAGCAGCGATGTAAGCCATGCACGATGTGTCAACTGTAAATGCAGATAATTGAGTCGGACCAACCCCAAAGTGGGGGGTGGGCGGGGGCGGAGGAATGTCTAATAACGTAAGTCTGGCACGTCTTCGCCCTTGACGCCTCTATCAACCGGCCCCAC
Organism: Stictocephala bisonia; assembly: GCA_035578905.1. Lineage (NCBI taxonomy): Eukaryota > Metazoa > Arthropoda > Insecta > Hemiptera > Membracidae > Stictocephala > Stictocephala bisonia. The sequence goes on from JAQJVL010003430.1 coordinate 43,311, forward strand.
ATTCTGCTAAACCGAATTCTTACCAATAAAATACGCGACTGAACGTTTCACGACCATCCACTACAACGCATCAGTAGTGTTAAGCACATGAAATAAGAAACTGTGAATAACTGTCATTATTAACTTTAGTTTGACAGTTCATAGTTAAAAAAATAATGAAGAACAAAAAATATTGTTAAGACAAGATGAACGTGTGTAAACGGTTTGTTTGCTGTCCTGCGAAATGTAGAATTGATTGTGCATTCGATAGTATCAACTCACTGTTCATTTGTCTAAATGTCTTGTCGATAATGTTAACTACGCTTGTACTGTAGTTGCAAAGATTACTGTTATGTTCGGTTCTAAGAAGTTGTTATTCCTGTAGTACCAACAATGTTCAGGAATTAAAAATGTTAACAATTTTTTAAACTAAACTCGCCAGTTTTCATGGGCCTGCAGTCATGGGGGTGAACTTTACTCAACCGTTAGTTGAGTTCGGGATTCGAACCTTGCACACCGTAGTCCGAAGCCTTAGCAACTGAGCAATCCGTTGTCAATAGAAATTGATCTCAGAGACAATGAAAGCCATGAATTCAATAAATCAAGAGCCTAACATTAAAATATATATTTATGTATAAATAAAAGCCATACTATTCTGTCTCAAAAAAATTACCAAAACGTAACACTGAAATAAAATTTGTATCCATTACACTACCCCTAAATTTAAAGGGTATAGTTCAAATCTCCGTAAAGACAAAAACATTAGTTGTTAATTTTGAAATTAAAAGACAAAACATTTTGTTTGTTTCACCATCATATGTTAAAAGTACTGACGACGTTTTTGAAGCTGCAATGTATGTCTATTAGGAGAGGGAGGCAGGTGGTTCTCAGACTCGCGGCTGACGCCAACACATTAGCAGTTGTGGAATCCACTCAAAAACCAGTCAATTAAATTACGTAACAAAAACACAGCCTGCCTGCTCTCTTCTAGATTACCTTGACTGACCCATCGGTAACTGTCAAACATAACAGGGTTGTTGGCTACCACCATTTCTCATGCTTGTTTTATAAAATGTAACTTTCCTCTTCGCTTTTATACTACATATCGCAAATTACATTAAGGCACAAACTAGCTGCATACAATGGTACAACATGTACGTATTTCTAACTATCCCTAATATAATTACAGTACCAAATTCATATGTTAAATATAAAAACTATTTTAATGTGAGGATTATTGTGATTTTATTTTGTATAACATCAGTCTCCAAGTTAATTGTTGGTTTTTATTGATATTAATAATGGAGTTGACTATATATTTTTATTTAAAACCGCCATTTCACTTCAAAGCATCTGTGGAATGACAGGGGCTTTAGCTTGCATAAAGGATTCGAGCGATTGATATATTGTATTACTATAGTAGTTGGGTGATCAGGTTAGTTATTATTCCAGCCCTCTGGGGTAAGGATTGATCCTACTGCTAGAGAATACTGTGGAGGACTTTCACCAAAACACTTTTGCGACGCTTGCTTGTATTTATGTCTTTTAGAAACTTCAAGAAAATGGAAGTATTACAAAAGAGTTTAATTCGTATTATTAAAAATTTATATTCACCCTATTCCACATATTATTTTGTACTAATCATATATGTTTTCTCTTTCAGGACAAAATGTTTTCTTCTTCCTGTTCTGTTTTACGATTTCCGCTTCGTTCAAAAGACCTTGAACTTTATCTTTTCACTTTATAATTCATCGCAATTAATAAGTTTTTATAGTAAAAAGGATCTAAGGATCTAGCGTTGGATGATGTGTCATGGGTTTCAAGGTCAAGAGGAGTGTTTTTAAAAAAACCTTCTTGCACAGAACAAGTTCTTTCAAATTGTTCTGTACAAGAAGGTTTTTTCTTTTTATTTTTTATTAATTTTTATTTACAAATGTACAACTTTAGTCTTCACCGCTACTATCACCAAAACACTTTTGCGACGCTTGCTTGTATTTATGTCTTTTAGAAAATGGAAGTATTACAAAAGAGTTTAATTCGTATTATTAAAAATTTATATTCACCCTATTCCACATATTATTTTGTACTAATCATATATGTTTTCTCTTTCAGGACAAAATGTTTTCTTCTTCCTGTTCTGTTTTTTACGATTTCCGCTTCGTTCAAAAGACCTTGAACTTTATCTTTTAACTTTATAATTTATCGCAATTAATAAGTTTTTATAGTAAAAAGGATCTAAGGATCTAGCATTGGATGATGCGTCATGGGTTTCAAGGTCAAGAGGAGTGTTTTTAAAAAAACCTTCTTGCACAGAACAAGTTCTTTCAAATTGTTCTGTACAAGAAGGTTTTTTTTTTCTTTTTTATTTTTTATTAATTTTATTTACAAATGTACAACTTTAGTCTTCACCGCTACTATCTTCGCTGCTATCCTCAAATAACCTCTTCCTAACGTACAACAGCCTCCTGCAGCAGTTTTGATCGACCCCTTTCAATATCGTTGACATTGAGGGAGGTTGTCGGTGTTGGCGGTGATGATGGACTGGGTGATCCAAAGCTGCACGAGGTTGTTGTTGAAATTGGAGTCCCAATGTTCCACGACGTTTCCATGACAGGTGTTGTCGCCTGGCTGTTTGAGGTGGTGGAGGGTAGACTATCATCATCATCTGAAACGTTGTTGTTGATTTCAGCGATGAAATCCATAGGGACGTCGTCCTCGTCTACTTCACTGTTGATGATATGAGGAATATTTACCCCTTTGTTGCAAAACACATTGTCGGTGGGAGCCATCTCAACGATATGAACTGTTTTACAAACTGCAACTCCTTAAGTAACGCAACAGTAAATGGAAGGGGAAATACTGAATTCTGTGATTGGTTAGTTAAGATACATTACTTGATTGTGACGTCACCTACAAGAGCGGTTAGTTACTACCCCCACCTGGTCAGTTACTACCCCCACTTAAACAATTGTCAGTACTATATAAGAACGTTGCTGTGTCCGGATTAGCATTATTGGGGGATATGGCTTCTACGCATGTGCCTGCTGCGCTTATAATCCTTAGAAGAAAAGCTAGCTCGAGGGAGGAGCTGGTAAAATGTAATAGAGAGTTTGCAGAGCTATTGGCCAAGTATACAGAAGTGTATGCTATGGTCGAGTATTCATGTACCACCGTACATGGTGTGGAGTGCCGTTATAGCAGCAAATTGACTAAAACATTGCTCCCCTTGTGGTCTATATCGTACACTAGAGGGTTTGACTTTCTAGGTGACATAACTATTTATGTAAAACCTTAAATTGTTTTGCCCCTCCCTCCACCCCCCCTTTTTTTTTTTTTTTTTTTTTTTTAGGAAAATGTTGTCAAAATATAATCATTTGTAGTACAGATGTTTTATATTTTGACAACGATTTCCGCTTCGTTTAAATGACCTTGAACATGACCCTACATTTATAATTCATCGCTATTAATAAGTTTTATAAGTAAAAGGATCTAAGGATCTAGCGATGGATGATGTGTCAAGCGCGGTTAGTTACTACCACCACTTACACAATTGTCCGTACTACATAAGAACGTTGCTGTGTCCGGATTAGCATTATTGGGGAGATATGGCTTATAATGCTTAGAAGAAAAAGCTAGTTCCAGGGAGGAGCTGGTGAAATGTAATAGAGAGTTTACAAGCTATTGACCAAGTATACAGAAGTGTATGCTATGGTCGAGTATTCATGTACCACCGTAAATGTTGTAGAGTGTCGTTATAGCAGCAAATTGACTAAAACATTGCTCCCCTTGTGGTCTATATCGTACACTAGAGGGTTTGACTTTCTAGCTGACATAACAATTTATGTAAAACCTTAAATTGTTTGTTCCCTTTTTTTTTTTAGGAAAATGTTGTCAAAATATAATCATTTGTAGTACAGATGTTATATATTTTGACAACGATTTCCTCTTAGTTTAAATAACCTTGAACTTTATAATTCATCGCAATTAATAAGTTTTATAAGTAAAAGGATCTAGCGATGGATGATGTGTGTGATATGGGGGAATATTTTTCCCTTTGTTGCAAAACACATTGTCGGTGGGAGCCATCTCAACTCCTTAAGTAACGCAACAGTAAATGGAAGGGGAAATACTGAATTCTGTGATTGGTTAGTTAAGATACATTACTTGATTGTGACGTCATCAGAAATTCTGCCTCGTATTATGATTTTAAATTATAAGGCTTTTTAAATTTATTACGGTTTTTAACAAAATATTTACACATTTCAAAAATATATAAGCTTGGAAGTGTTAGAATTTTACCAGAAATAAAAAAGGTCTGCAATGAGATCTGAATGGTTGCCTGAATAATATCCTTATTGCTTTCTTTTGAATTAAAAAAATTCAGCCAAAACTATCTGCTCCCATGCTGCACCAAACGAGTAATCCATAGCCAATTAAACTTTGAAAATTTGAAAAAATATACGGTTTTCATAACATTATCAGAAACGCTTCTATTACTCGGGTCTTTTACATAGCTTACTCATACATAGGAGGACGTAAGCTTGAGTAAGCACACTTTTTAATATTACTATAGCTTCGTCACCTCTAGTTTCGTTATTAATCAACCGATTTCGTTCAAATTTAATACATATGCACTATCTAACCATAGTACAATATTTTATAAATAAAATCTCAGGACTTATCTGTCCCCCCCCCACTTACCATTTTACCGAGCGATATCGTTCAAGTTTGGCGAACATATACTCATGCACTATCTATAACAAATATATTATATGCAACGTATCAGGACCCCCCCCTCTCCCAAACTTTTCATGTATAAATGAAGGTGTTTAATCCAATTTCTTGTAGTATTATCTCAGTTTTCGCAAGAGAGCGTATTTCTTAACTTGAAAAACTATGGATACCCAAGGTTTGGAAAATGTTCAGCACCAAATTGTTAGTTCTACAACTAATAGTGTACGAGATACAAGAGATTTATGTGAGACTATCACGCCACAGGATTTGCCTATACAAGTAATGGAGGTTGATAGCACAGTTAAAACTGATGCAGAGGCATTTATAGTCTTTTTGACAGGATTTTAGACTTTTTTATCATACACCACACCACATTTTTGTCTTATATATTGAGGTGCGTTGCTGTTCCACATCACTCGCACACCAACACTTGCAAGCAGCACATCTGAGCAGCAATGAATACAAATATTGAGTTGGTTGTGCTTGAGCTAAGGTTTGCAAAGTCTTCTTGGACTCCTGCTGCGTTGGAGCTGTTGGATTGTATGGGAGAGATTGCTACGAGTATTGAAAGTACAAAATTCTGGATGAAATGTATAGACACAGAGATTACACGCTATGGTCAACATTTCACTCACTGCATATGGTCGAACCCTGAGACGTCTTTCGGACCTATTTATTGCATTTGTAGCGATGTGTTATATCGTCAAGACGACTTCCTTACGTTACTAGACTGCATCGGAGCTGACGAGTGTGGGGAGGAGTTGTATAATGCTGTACTGAGGCAGGTGATGGGGAGTGAAGAAGTTGCAAGCTCTACAGCGGACTTCAGGGTTGATGTACTCAAAGACGACTCAGACAAGGATAACACATCACCCAGATCCTGAGCCAGCACTAAGTAGTTTGTTACTATAGGTTTAGTCTGTAAGATGTACATATTGTAAAACATTTGTAATATTTTAAATAAAGTAAAAAGAAAAAGGCTTCTTGGACAGAGCAGTCGTTCTGTCCAAGAAGCCTTTTTCAAAAACTATACCAATGGCCTTGACCCACAAAAATTATCCTGAGTTGAATGCTCGGTAAAGATGTTCAGACTCGTATTGTTTTACACTCTGCAATAATACTAATTAATTAAGGATGGCTCGTATTGTTTATGCTCTGCAAACTTTATCTTTGAATAAGATTGTGCTTCTATGTTCAGTTTAAAGTTGTCGTATTGGTTTAGTACTATCATTTTCCTATATTTAACCATAGTTCTATAACAGTAGGTGTAATAAAGGGTTTCTACAACACCGTTAGGAAAAATGTTGTGATTATTTAGGTTTTTGCATTTTGTTTTCTTACATTACGTATCACTCTTTAGGCTTCTATTTTAAAATTGTTGTTTGTGAGTAGTGTAAAAATGAGGGGTTTAAGAACAAGTTTAATCAAAAACCCGTATTATGACAAAAGTTGTGTATTTGTTTAGCAATATATTACTATACTTTAACCATCGTTCTATAACAAGTAGGTGTATTAAAGGGGTTCGGTAACATCGTTAGGAAAAAAATTGGTGAACTTTTTAGGTTTTACCTCTTACATTACGTTTCACACTTTAGCTCTGTATTTACTCGTAGATTTCTGTTTGTGAGTAGTGTAAAATTGAAGGTTTTAAATTAAGTTGGATCGAAATCCCGCGTTAAGACTGATGTTGAAGCATTTATAGTCTATAAGACGAGGATTTTAGACTTTAGACGAAATTTACCACGCTAGGAGGATTCATGCAACCCCCACCACATGATGTTACCCCCACCATGAATTTCCTCTTATATATTACAGTTCGCTGCTTTCTAACATCACTTGCACGCCAGCAGTCGAAGCAATCACATTCAATATGAACACAAATATGGAGCTGGTGTTGCTTAACGTCAGGTTGGCAAAATCTTCTTGGAGTTCTGAGGCGCTGGGAAAGTTGAACGCTATGGGTGCAATAGCGCAGAGTATTGAGCGTACTAAGATTCGAATGAATTGTACTGAATCCAAAGTTACAAAGTACGGTCAACATTTCACTCACTGTATGTGGTCGAACCCTGAGACAACTTTCGGGCCTATTTATTGCATTTGTAGCGATGTGTTACATCGCGAAGACGACTTCCTTAGGTTACTAGACCGCATCGGAGCTGACGAGTGTGGGGAGGAGTTGTATAATGCAGTACTGAGGCAGGTGATGGGAAGTGAAGAAGTTGCAAGCTCTACAGCGGACTTCGGGGTTGATGTACTCAAAGACGACTCAGACAAGGAGAACACATCACCCAGATCCTGAGCCAGCACTAAGTAGTTTATTACTGTAGGTTTAGTCTGTAAGATGTACATATTGTAAAAATTTGTAATATTTTAAATAAAGTAAAAGAAAAAGGCTTCTTGGACAGAACAGTCGTTTTGTCCAAGAAGCCTTTTTCAAAAAACACACAAATGACCTTGACCCACAAATTATCCCTGTGACGTACTAACCTACGTCACCATGACGTCATTGTGACGTCACCGTGACGTCACAAAACTCACCTGTCAAACCATTTGATTTATGTGAGCCAGCACCGGCAAATTACACTACTACTGTGCGTGTATGAGCGGGTGGGTGGGTCAATAACACTATGCGTGTATGGGTGGGTGGGTCTGCTGAAGGTCTTTACCAACATTACTATTGGTTAAGTAACACGTATATATACGAGTATATAAGCAAAATATCAATGACTGACTGACTCACTCTTACGAAATAAAAAAAACACCAAACGGATTTACACGAAATTTTAAAAGAAGTTAGCTTTGTACCGGGTCGTTTGACCGGTACATTTCGTTGCTTTCGTCGTTGTCTGCCGGGCTGCCTGAGACCGCTCGTGCCCGGCGATTCGCTTACTTTGGTGGCCGTTGGCTCGGACTTGTTCGTTCCTTGTTCCAGCTCTCGTCTGTCAGGTTGGCCGTCATTCTACTGGTTTCTCTGCGGCCAATCGTCAAAACATGCCCGGCTAGAGACTATTTAAACTCCAGGGTCCTTGAGTGGGACGTTCTCCCTCAGCCTGCCGTCCGGGGATGGTCAACCATCTACACTGCCAGCCTGGCCTGAGGACCATGTATAGAGGCCATTTACGATCCTGCAGCCCCACCTACATCCTTGGGTAGGAGTCTTCTGTCCTCAGGTCAGTGCGTTCCATCTTGTTTTCCCGGCGGCTGAGCTGGGGGTTGATAATAAGAAATATAAAAAAAAGAAGAAAAAAATGTTTGTGGAACTATCTAATTTGCCCTAGGCCTAAAACTGAATGAACAGTAATGTATGCAATACAGCCAAGGGGACCTATATGTATTTTTATGAAAGAAAAAAAACTTAAAATACAAAAAGAACTTTTAGTGTTAATACTTATTGTTATTTAGTTTAATTAGTTTATTTTGGTGTTATATTTTTTTAGAGTTTATTTTTGTTAGGTCCCAACCATTAAATGGTGTTGTTATTTATTTTTATGCTTTAGGCCTAGTGATTTAGTTAGTTATGTATTTAGTTCGTGTTTTGTATTATTGATGTCCGGGGATGATAGAACGGTACTGTGTTATATATTTTTTTTAAATTGTTTAATTTTTTAACTTTCACCAAGAGGGGATTATTGTACTTTTACTTAACTTCCTATTCGGAACTGCCCAGGGATTCCGGCTTACTCCCTGGCCTCGGTGGAATCATGGGATGTGGGCTAAATTGCCGGGTTAATTGGTGATACCAAAATTTTTATAAATTTTTCACTTTTAATTGGGTCTTTAATTTCTTACGTTTTGGGTATCTCAGGCTAGGCTGCAGATAGGCCATGTAGTGGTTAATTTTGGTATTTGTAGCGTTAGTTGTTTTTGTAGCTTTTGTCATTACCTTGTTAATTTTAGTTTTTCTTGTTATTTATTTAAGTGCGAATTGATATTGGGGCCTTCTGCCAATTAAGATTGTGGCCTTCTGCCGTTTTTTGTTTGATTAATATTTTGTTCTCTCTTGAAATAAAATTAGTTTTGCTCAGCTGCCGAGTTTTATTTTGACCCTCCAACTGCCACCCGTGATCCCATCGCTTGACTTGTTTTGAGCCATCCCCCAGTTGGCACGCTTTCCAGCTTTGGTGGGGGGATGGGTCTCAGCTTTAGTAATGAAGGGAGCCGCTAAGAAAGGATTTTTCGAAATTAAATCCCTAAAGGAAGGTAAAAACCTTACCTCAAAACTTCCTTTTTGTCCATAAGAATAACAATGGGTTAATTTTAGTAAATTAATAACATTTGTTTTGTAAATAAGTAAACATGTTTATTTTGAACGTTTGACGGTAAATTAAAAGTTTAATCTTCAGCTGTAAAAAAAAAAAAATTAAATAAACACGTTTGAAATGGCTAGCAACGCAAGTATTGTAAGATACTGTAAATATATTTAATATTTTAATTTTAAGTTATACAGTTAATTAACTATTTTAGTCAAAAGTCTCATGCCCAGGGTGAGTCAGGGTTGGCACGTGAAGCGTGCAGGGGTGTCCCCTAGTATATACATATTTTTACAACAACAACAAAAAAATAGTTACGGTTTTATTAAAGAATACATTTTAATCAAATAATTCCACAAATTAAATGATTAATTATTAAATTTTTGGAATGATTTTAAAAGATGTGCACTTTAGTAAAACCTAATATATTCCATCGAGGATATAGAACAGACAATAGATACCCCCTATATATAACATTAATTACATTTATATTTTTGTCTAAACTGTCTCTACTTTATAAAGCTGATCTAAAGAAAAGTTGTAGTAATTTTATACCACACGTTTCTATCTCTCTATTTCATTGAAGTTACAGCATTTTAATAGTTATGAAAAAGCTCATACAGTTCATTAAATTATTGATTGGACAAGAAATTGATTATGTCTTGGACTGTAGTCATTGATCTAACGTTCAGATCTCAGCTGACTTGATTGTTGATACTTTACTTGACGAATAAAGTTAACGCACAGGCCTGTGGCCCATAGAAACCGGCGAGTGAAGTTTTAACATTTAAAATAAAATTAAATATACAACATTATCACCAAGAACGTTTTAAAGTTATCATCTGAAAATATTATACTAAAAATTATTGTTATCTAATTTTAATATTTTTATATTCAGTACTTATCATATAACATAATCAAGTGTGTTATTACCTTTCTACGTTAATATTCATTAAATGTCTCCTTGCTTGTAATAAATACTATGGCTCATGTTTCACTTCAGCAGTAAGGATAACTTTCCATGTCGTTTCAATTCACTGTAGGAGGTATACAATTTATATTTTATTATTTTAACTTTGCTTTATATTGTTAAAGTATCAGTGTGAAAATGGACAGTTAGATCTATTATCACTCATTACTATTTCAACATCACCTTTATAGTCAAGAAGTGTTTTTTTCACCCGTGCCTGTAACTGTTTTAACCCCCTATATTTAATCATATCGTTCCAAGTAATGGACTTTTTATGGTTTTCAGTTACAATTAAATTATTTCATATTAACCTATTTAGTATTTCAACTCAGCTATAATTTAATAAGCGAGGTCATAATAATTCAGCTTTTAATAAATACCAAATTTGCGATTGCTTAATGAGAAACTTCTAAGGATCTAAACAAGCTGGATATTTAAATGGTTGTAAGAAATCCAGAAGTCTTCGGGTGGTACTCGGCATAATAGCATACATTTCAGTCAAAACTATTAACGTCAGAAAAAAATAAGTCACGTCTGAATATATAACCGCATACTATAAATAAACACAATCAAAACAACAATACGTAAAATCATTACAATAAACAATTCAAGCAAAAAATTATTTAAACATTAAAAAAGTCGTAGTATTCATGAGGTAATATTCTACTGAGTTCACAAGAGGTAAATAAAAGTAGACTAATAAAGTATGTTTAAACACTAAATATCGTACCGTTTATAATATAAAACAGATTTATAAGTTTTTTAAAAATAAAACACTTCATTTGCAACAGATAATAATGAGAGAAGATATGTGAAAAAAGAATTTTCCAACCAGTTAGTTCCACAATCTAACGGGAACACGTTAACTGTTATCTTTAAAAGGCCAATTGACAAGTAAATATACTCATTTGCAACGATTGCTGGTACAGTCAACAATTATTAAATTGTTTGTTGACTGTTGAGTTCCAAACAAACTAAACAAAATATTAATTACTATTATATTTAGACTAGTTTTATTACATTACTTTTTACAGGCTTAGAATTATTACAAGCAAAGCGAGTTATTACTTATAAGAGGGAAATTCGTTAGCTTATAACTTGGTTTACGAAAAGAGCGAGAGTAAAATTACGAGCATAAAAACAATTATCACGCTCGTAAAAACAATGACCTTAGAACTATTTATCAGTTGGCGACTGCCACTTTCTATTGAAATCAACCTCTTATATGAATTAGCAATTTTATGTATATTTAAAAAACAATTTGAGTAAAAATAATGGTTGTTTTCGACAGCACATTGTAACATAAAATAAACACCTACATTGTTGACAGTAATGCTCACAATTAACAGTGAAATGGCCTCTTTTTATTTTACAGGCCTGTCACACACACACCTGAGTGAAAACTTTATTCAACGAGTGAAACACCAGCCGTTAGTTTAGTAGGGATTCGAACCACGGAAAATACCATCCACAGTCCACATCCTTAGCCACCGAGCCAACACGCCAGTATGTAATAATTATCAACAACTAGAAGACATACCATCACTGAAATAAAACAAAAGTTCGTAAGTTTGATAATACTAGTGTAATAGTGCCTTTTCAGGACGTAAGGTGAATATAGAGTACTGATAAATTAATTCGTTTTGTTTATACCGTTTGCCAGACCGTTTATGTCTGAAAAAAACCAGAAAATTGTACTGCTGCTAAATTAAGCCCAACCTAAAACAACAAAGTAAAATACTTAAAATGTACTTAAAATACTTAAAATGTATTTTATAGATTTAAGCAATTTCTTATATATATATATATATATATATATATATATATATATATATATATATATATATATATATATCTAAACAATATTCTGATGTTATATTCTAAGTTAGCTTAGTAAAATTATATACAATGTATATAATTTTACAGAGGCAAAATATGTAACTTACTTAAATAATCTAGCAAACAAAGGTGCACTTAGTGTATACGTTTAAAATGAAAATTTCCAATTCTTACAACAAACATTTTCTTTCATCGAAAAAAAACACTTAAAAAATTAAAACTCTTAATTACTTAATATTTTTTCATATAGGAATGTTTGTTAACCCGAATATTTTTGATTGCTGTGTATATGTATATATTAGGTCTTATTTGTTGGCTGAATACTTTATGTTTTGATGGAACAATAAACAACAACACATAAGAAATTGGCAGAGTTTATTTATTTATTCACGGTAACATCATTAGTACATGAAAAAAAAACAACAATCAGATATTCTTATGTCCGACAATAGGCTAATGAAAATCATCCACATTATAAATTATTAGTACAATAGCCGAAAGAAAATACTATTACATAACAATAAATATAGAATAGACTATATAGAGAATAACAATAATAGCATAGCAACGATATAAATAGTAACAGTAATATTAATTATTATAAAATACATACATACACCCATATGCACATACACATATACATACATAAAACAGTTTCAATTTCAAAAACTGAGGTAATAATAACATTCACATGCAAGTGTGCTTGGTAGCAATGAAGACACCACCACCACTAGATTTGAGACTGGTATGAGATGAACGGTCGCTGCGAAATACATTGTAACCAGTAAGCCCCAATTCCCGATCACTAATGTCTGAGGACAAATTGGTCTCAGTTAGGATAAGTATGTCGTATATACAGGAAGTAACAGCCTTGCGAAGTTCATTAAGTTTCGTACGAAGTCCGTTAACATTTTGGTAATAAACCAAAAGACTGCTACTTCCAACGCTCAGTTTTTTTATATTGTTTAACTATCTTGGGGATACCATTTACATATTTAATGGTGAGATCAGTCTCACCCTTATCCGTTCTATCCTTAAGCAACGATTTTAGTTCAAAAAGATTCTTTCTTTCAGCAGCAGTACGGTCACGTGAGAAACTCACTTTACTCAGTAGTGGATCAAGATTATTCAGAATACTTTTATCAACATTCTTTGAAAAAGTGAAGACCACATAAGGCTCGGTAAAATTACTTTGAGAGGCCTAGATTTCCCCACGTCAGGTTTACCCATTCGGATATATTTGAAAGTAGCATCATGGCAAGAGGTGCAGAAGCTGCCAACTAGCAAGGAAAGAAGACGATTATCATGTTCTATTCGGGAAGCAGCTAGACTACAATTACTCTCAGGAAGATCATAAAGTATAATGTTAAGAGAGCGTCGATTCCTGTTAGAAATTTCTTCAATTATTGTCTCAATGCTGGATGTGCAAGGTTGGCTGTGATGTAGGGCTTTTACCTCTTCTTCGAGCAAATTCATACGCTTTTCAGCCTCAACAATACGAGGTTGAAAATTAGCCAATTTTTCATTTACTGCAACCAATTCACTCTTAATAGATGCAACATCCGAAGGCAAGTTGGCCAAACTATCAAGTTTGGAGAGCATTTGGGCCATATGAGTTGAGATAGTATCAAGCGAAGTTGACAGTCTGTTAAGAGTATGGCAGTTGGGAGCAAAGCAATCAGCCCGTCTACAAGACCATTTTTTATTGGTATTAGCAGCCAATTTACGATATTCAGAAACCGATAAATTCATACATGCTGAATGGAACCACCTGTTGCATCCGTCGTCGCACTGAAGAGCCTTTTCAGTATCAATCACATTAGTCATGCAGACAATGCAAGTCAAAGGATCGGGTACCAATGACATGCTGATGCAAAAAGGCAAAACAATTCCGATACTAGAGATCAGAGACCCAGCCAGGGCCACCCACAGCTACTCGATCCTACGCAGATGACAATGGCATAAGCCGAGATCAATAATTTATAGTATAAATAAAATATCAGAAGGTTGGTGAAAATTTACAAGGCAGTGGCATGAAGAAATATGTAAAGAAAATTACTCATACGTTCTAACGACTAACTTTAAAGGTAACGTCACAGATGTTTAATCTTAAATGAAAAAAACCACCCTTAGTCGGCATACGCACACTTGTGCACTTACTCTACCTTAGTGAATGTTAATATTACATTCCACTTAAGCTAACAGATAGAATATATCCATTTCATATTTTAAACGGGCATTTATTAAAAATGCAAAACTAGTCGCCCCCGGGTGGGCTCGAACCACCAACCTTTCGGTTAACAGCCGAACGCGCTAACCATTGCGCCACGGAGGCTGTTAATACATTATTTATTTCCTATGCTATGTTTCTAAAAATTTAAAATACTTTTTACTACAATAAGGTGCGGGTTTTGTTTATATATATATATATATATATATATATATATATATATATATTTACTCTATGAAGTTTCATCAATTAATTTCCTGAATTAACCTTAGTAAGTGCATAAATTAAAAGCAATTATGATAACCATCCATGTTTATGGGAAAGTAAAATAAAGAAAAGGTGATTTTATTACGTTTGATAAATAACCTAATATAATTATTATTATGATAATCCTATTCACTGCGCAGCTCTAGATAAAAACTAAGTTCAATATATTTTTACCAATATATTGAACATATAAAGTTTACTTTACTGTGGAAGTTAGTGAAACTTTCTACTGTCTAAATACATTAGTCTCTCTTAATTAGTGGTTACGTTTAAAGTATACACTTATATTTTACAATGTATTAATGGTAAACAATCGTTCTCGAAAAAAATGAATTACACTATACTTCACCGAAAATGCTAAAGATTTTTTCAAAATTAGGTTACGTACTCCTGTTTTATATAGGAGTGTATATATTTGAAGTTTTTGAATAAATATATTGACACTAATAATTATGTAATCTGTGAATTTAAAATACTATATATAAAGGATTGATTGTGACATTATAATTATTATCTCTGAAGGTACACTGTCATCAAGAGCTAATATTAGATTTGGGTTTGTATAAATGTAGAGAGAATATATCATCATAGTATATAGTTGTCTACATTAAAATCGATCACCCAAAATATGTCTTGTTTTCCCTATGCGTATTGACGATAAACCACCCTACCCTGTCTAAGCTAATGAAAGAGAAGTTTTAAAATAAACAACGAATACATTTCAAAAGTAGTGAAAGTTAAAAACTATCATATGTTGCAATAAAACCCCCTAAAGAGTGGGCTTCCTTGATACCTTTATAAAACACGGGAATATAATTGATTTTTACATTTACAAATTTATGAAGACACCTTTCTATTACCTGATCTGGTAGTTAAGTAAATACATTTTGACAAAGCGAATATGCTATGCTATGACAAAACTTTAAAATATAGTATATTAAAATACATGATGTCTAGGTTAAGAATTGTTTATTTGTTACTAAAACAAATATTTCTGTTGCTACATAAAGCTACATCTTCTAAGGTATATTTAAGAATGTAGTAACACAGGCAGACATTAGTATCAGAAAGCCAATCATGTAATGGCAGTAATATTAACATATGAAAGGCTGTTTACATCTCCAGTAGAGCCGGCCGTGTTTGTTCAGGGGATCAAAGCCAGCTGTTTACATTGGCCAAGAGAGTATTCAATCTGATGTGATCTGTTTGTTTAATTATTTATTTAGGGAACTGAATTATCAACTTCATATCTGCCTTACAACACTTACGCCAACTAATATTATTTTTGTCATATAAATGTGATTTCAAAGGCCAATAAGAAAAGTCAAAATTGCAGGTAATTGAAATTGTTATTCTGTAATATAACATGACAAAATATTATGTGGCACCTCATGAGTGTAATACTTACTGGACATTTACTACAACTCTGCTAAGATAACTATCTACATTTCGTTGAGACTAACATGATAGATAACCGTTCTTCAAATACTAAACCGGTTTATCTCAAATAATATACGTTTCTATATCCAAGCCATTATAATAATACCAATACTCTAAGAGTGGCGTAACCTCTTTGTTTACCCTATAAAATTTTTTCTAAATTATGTAATTAAAAAAAATATTTCTCCTCTACAAACGTCTTCATGTTACTCTCCACCAGTAAATCCCCTATTTTATATGAATATAAATTATACATAATAATCACAAAAATAAAGGCTGCTTCATTCACGTGTATCAAAATGTTCACTTCATTTGTAAGGGGTTCATAAAATGAAAGTACATTTAGTAAAATATCATAATTTAGTTTCGTAAGTGAGTAAATCAATAAGAATGCAAAATTCTCGCCCCCGGGTGGGCTCGAACCACCAACCTTTCGGTTAACAGCCGAACGCGCTAACCATTGCGCCACGGAGGCTGTTTAAACTGATTGAATCAATCTTTATCAATAAATTGAAGCAGTATAATAAAACAAATAAATAATAATAAAAGGCAGTATAATAAGGCAGCATAATAATAAAAAATAAAACAACCGTTGTTGTCATTTTTTAACTTACACTTAGATCGTTGACTTCTTCTGTCGTGTATTCCAGGACAGGCTCTTATGCTGTTCTAAAACATTCTGAAATATATAATCCTTTAATTTCTCCACTATCTTCAACCCCCCCCCCCCCATTTTCCTATAGTATATAAATGCATAACAATGTAACCACAGTCCAGTTAGCAAAGTACGAATTATTTCATTTTATAATATTTACATTACAAGAAGTAATTAACACTTTCCAATAACAAAAATTGTTAGTGTACTCTGGTTTTATTTTAAATACTACTTAAAACTCAAAGCATAAAATAACTGACTAGTGTTTCGTGTTTTATAAGTGCACTACGAATGTGTTATGTATTTAGCATGAATAGTACGAAAATTACTTTGATCCTCCATTAGTTTAAGAAAGCATTTTCCATTAAACATACATAAGCTTAACTTTAAAAAGTAAACTCACGCAATACAGTGTGTTATTATTGATACCAGCCAATTGCGTAATGGAGGTGATATTGTCAGATGAAATGCTGTTTACATCTCCGGTAAAGCCGGCCATGTTTGTACAGGAGATCAAAGTCAGATGTTTACGAAAATAAATTAAGCAACAATTGCTATAAAAAATCTGCTTCATTATTTTCAGATTATTTTTATTTATTCCTTTGTCACAGTTAATAGCTAGTATACGTAGATATTTTCTTTCCATTTTAAAACTTTTTTAACAAGTAGATGACCACCAACTCTGTTGGAAACTCGAAGCCTAGAAATTCAAGTCTAATCAAATGCTTAGCCTCTGATACACCCACCAGCAACATTATTTCCTACATTCTGACGAGATTATCACAAAAGTATTATTAAATAAATAACACATTTTTTGGCACTTATTAGTTTTTAGAATTTTTGTTCCTATGTATTGGAAACCATACAAATAAATCAATATGAGTTTTTGAGTTCATACTTTTACATATTTACAGTCCTAAAATTCTATTGCTTCATTTTTAACAAACATAAAAATTTAAGTACAGTTAATACAAAAACATTTTAGTACACCGTAAAAAATCTGAATTACATTTTTAGAAAACGATGACGGAATTTCATTAATTGTACAACAATAAAAACAGATATATTTACAATGTCATTATATGACTACATTACAGTAATGATTAGTTAAAAATGTATTTAACTAATTTTTAAATATGATTTTAGTCAGAATAACTATATAAAATTAGTAGTCTTATAAATTATTGTAGGGATCTGATTGGATTGTAGTCAGTATCCGGATGTTGTTTGGAGAAGAAAACTGACTATAAGGATTGTCAATTAAAGAATAAAAACAGACCAATATTATATGGTTTAGATTCGACGTAAATCTGTATCCCTTAGTTGCCCTAGCTATTGTGCTATTTATAAATAGCTCCTCATAAGGAAACGTCTACCTCAATAACAATGACTACACTCGTTCATCTACACTCATTCTACCCTCATACTCACTCATATCTCTACGATCAGATTCTTATTAATAATTATAATTAATATATTGTTGATTTATCTAATGTATTAACTATATATACCAGCGGTGACAATCAGATTGAGTTTTTTTTACACAAC
>JAQJVL010003431.1:0-61222 GCA_035578905.1 Stictocephala bisonia
TGCTTACGTGAATTAAGAGTTGAAGAAACAGTCATCGGCAACACTACACTTAGCTGTGAGATGCAAGAATAATAGGTCATTAACATCGACAAAGTGCAATTAAAAACCATCTAAGCGAGTTAGATGACATACGAAACTTCGGTCGTCGTAAGCGCTTAACGACGTGACACACCTGAAATTAACTCACCCCGTAGTATTAGATTTTTGGTTTTAAAATTTGACGGTTCATAGTTGTTTTCATTCAAGATGTACATTTTATGAAAATTAGGTTATGTTACAATAGCAAAATAAATAAATTGGTTGTTTAAATAACAAAGTTTGATTAAAAACACGATTTTTAAAACTGCTTGTAAAATTAGGGGTAATAATATTTTTATCGATCAATAGTGTTTATTTATTACTATTATTATTAGACGTATTTTCCCTTGTAGGAGAACGATAAGTAACTGAATCGATTTTTACTTCATATTATTCTGTTTTTTTAAGTATGATCTCATTTCCTCGGCGAATGCCTTTTTCCGCTCTTTCCACGATTTATTTTATTTGTTAACTCATTTGATCATGTATAGAATACCATTTATCAGTTTTGTTTTTCTATTTATATCTCCGTTCATACTATCAGATTCTGTTATTTTTAGAGTTTTTAAATATTTTTGTATCACTGTGATCCATTTTGTTGTGCTTTTGAGTTTTATTAGTTCGGTTATACAGTACTGTATCTCATGTGAGGCTGGTAGTATAACATTGAACGTATGTGGGGTGGGTGGATCAATTCCACTCCACGTGTTTGTGTGGGCAGGATTTCAGTCTTTTTTCCTTCGTGTTCAGTTCTGTGTTTTTGTATGATTTTAGTCTGTATCCGTCTTCTGTCTTTCGTGGTCCAAGGATTTCCTTATTATTTTTCTTTCCTCCTTTTTTATATCGCCTTTTTGTTGAATGATAATGATTCACTTGCATATAGTATTGAGGGTTTCATAGTGAAAGTTTTTCGTGTTTCGTGACATTATTTTTTGCTCTATTGATTTTGTTTGTTCAATTTTTTCATGTTTGTGTAGCTTTAAATTTTGCCTTTTCGTATAAAATCTGTAAGCCAAATGTCTTTGCGTATTCTCCCTGTATCTCAATTTGTCTGAACGCATTATCTTCGTCACCTGTTAGTATTGCTAAATCATCCACGCTAGCTAGATGTGGTCATTGTAACTGTTTTGTTTTCCGCCCCCTTGTGTTATTGGTTTCCACTGATTTTTCTCTTTGCATTTTATTTCCCAATTATTTTTTTAATTATATTTATTTATTATTATTTATTTATTTATTATTATTATTATATTTATTTTTTATTCAAGCTTAAAGTTCCAGTATGAATATATGCGGGATGTTTGTTGTGAATGAGTGTAGATGAGTGAGTAGTCTTTGTTACTAACAAAATTAGAACGATATTTAGAAATATTTTTATATTAATAGCCAAACATCTAGGGTAATTTTTAGAAGTGGCTCTATGCTATAACAACTCTTATACCATCTCAACAATAAGGATTTCTGTGTCCTAAAGCCCCTGCCACCACCAACCACAATCATACGAACATGATCCTGGGCCCTTCCCCCTTGTATACGTCCCTGCCGTTTATCCGGTAGGGCTGTGGATAGATAGGTCCACCTATCCACACCGGGAACACAGAAAAATGACAATGTTTACCTTTCAAGGAAAATTATTGATTATTCATAAAATAAACCTACTAAAAGTAAATATTATTTTTTAAGCTTGTGATGGCCATTAGTACTTAAGGATCGATAAACATCCAGTTTGAGTTTGCTCGAAGCGTTGAAGCACGGTAATTAATCAATTTATATAATTGTTAGCGGAAAAGAACTGTAGGTGGTTCTGGGAATAAGCCAGTCTTTATGGAGGTCGACCATTGTTATCGTGTCGGTATCCCACTGTCAACATTCAAGACAGGTGATGATAAAAAGTCGACACTTACCACGTATAAATTGGTCGAGTCGTAGAGTAACTCATCGATGTAAAACCGATTATTGTAGTCCGAAAGTTTCAATCATGCTGTCATGTTTTTATGCGCCATAACATTCTTTCTGTCCTTATTTCCTAAATTTTCTGAACTGTTCTAATTTTCTAATCTTAAACCCCATTTGATCACGTTTTTAACATTTCCAAAATATTAAGCTGTTTTGACTTTCGGGGCACATTGCCCATTTATTGTTACCAAACTCGAAGCTACATTCAGATTCAGAAGTTACGTTTGTCAATTCTGTTCAAAACTATTTATTATTTCTGAAAATACAATTACACAGCAGTTTAAAAACACCCCGATATCAACATATACAATTAGCGATGTTTATAAACGAAAAATGGCTACATAAAAACAAAATAAATAAACTATTAACATCAGAAAGAAAATAAAAGTAATTACTTAAAAAAAATATTGCAGGTTACAACAAATAATATAGTTGTGTATTTAATGTATATACTACATGTAAGTAGTATAGCTTATTTAAACACATATTCAGAATTACCTAATTTGATACCACATTTGAGTTTTAGTAAGTCAATACATACTAAAGTATATTTTCAAAAATGATAGTTTTAACTCCGAAATATATACATCAGACTTTCATTTTCAAAGCAGATATTGTATATACAGGACGTTCAGTTATCAGCTTATCTCTAAAGATCGGGTGATAAATAACAGAGAAAACTTATTTTCTGTGACTGTACTCATTACTCAGATGAAAATTATTTCGGTAAAAAAATTAGCGTACTCTGTTATCACCCAATCTTTTAAATTCGCATACCGTTGAATTTGGTAATGTGTAGTCTACAAACCTTGTGTCTAAACGTTTTCGGGTAAAATATGTAGTTTTTTTTTATATTTGATTTTGAAATTTCTAGAAAGCCGTCATTTTGAAACTGATAATCTTATACATACAGCCTTTTTACATGAAATATATCTTTTCAAGATCAACTTTCATACCGAAATTCAGTATTGTATGTCAAACTGTTTTTTAGATATTCAAATTGTTGTAAAAAAACACACATACAGACAGAAAACGAATCGAGAAAGGAGACAAATTAAGTGACATTATTGCTTGCATAGACCTGACAAACTATCCTTCAAAATATGTGACAGTCGAAGCTGAACACCCTGTATAAGGCGTTGCTCACAGTGCTTACCCACATGTCGAGTTTTTAAATATTTATTTTAGCAGTTTTTCAAGTTAGGAAACAAAAACTATGTAGATACTAACTAGATATAGAACTTAACCATAAACAAAAAAATTTTTTAATGTGTCAACGGGTTTTACCAAGGCTTTACCAAATTTCAAGTTTCTTAACTAATCGGAATTCCCTTAGCTGTGAGTGAGTGGCTACGTTTAGCCACAGAGTATAGAGCAACGATTATTATAGCGTACTCCGTGGCCTAGCCTTACCCTACTAGATTATGATTTACAATCTGTAATATTCCTTCAATAAACGTCACATTGTTTCATTATCTTATCGTTACAGATGTCTCATGTCTCAGCCCTCTTGTTCCAGAGCCAAAGTGAGATTATTAGATTTTTGGTAGCGCGTAAAAAGATAAACTTAATAACAGAGATTATTTCGGAGATATCTAAAGGTCATGTGTAGTGTTGTAATTACAAAGTGTGTGGTTTAGTTTGAAATATTTCCATAATACTTCGTCCCCAAGTAGCTGGGTTACAGCACTGCATCACTAACTAGTGTCGCTGGTTTAAAAAGGACGTGCTATTTTTGTATACTTTCAACGAATTCTTCTTAAGTTTCAATGTAAGGAATTTAATTTATATATTTTTTTCAAAGATAATAGTTTTGCGCATAGTAATAAACTGATAATACAGTACAGCATAGTTTTACTTACCCAAATTTTAGGGAGTTGTCTTCCATTCTTACTAATTTACAAATTTAAAACTATTACCTGTCTACTTATGCCAGTGAAAAACTTAGACTTTCTAATTAACTTAGCCATATTGAAATTTTTTAACTGTGCTTAGAACGTCATTTCTGCCAGAAGGGGACAGAAGCGGTTAAAATTCTTATGATAGACATAAGCTTTTTCATAAGATGATAATAATTGTGGTCAGTCCTTCTCTTTATTCCCTTCCAAATCCTGAAAGATAAACAAACATAGTATGACTGAAGCTTTATGGAGATTTACGCTTGGTAACTGCCTCTCTCTGTGATGCTAGTGTGGTAAGTACTGGATAATGTACAAAAAAGCATACAACACATTTTTTTTCGTGAAACATGAGATTAATCTTTCATTATAATGATAATAATAATGGAAATTATGCACAGAATCCTGTTTACTATTTTAGATCAACCATATATACAGATTGAGCTCTGTCAAAAGTAGAAAAATCAACAATTTATAATTCAGAATAATTTTCGAACACCTTTGATTAACTTGTAATTACAAATAACCTCAAAATAAATTACCAAGTTATAGTATTTTTCATCAAACATCAATAGTAGTAACCTTCTATGACAAATACCAATTAACTTCTTAAGTTAACTTCTAGTCCATTATAAATCATAGTATAATATAAACTAAATGTAGCGAAGCTTACTTTTGAAAAAATTGTCAACTGCTCGACGCTAGCGATCCTAGTGGTTGTAACGCAGAGCTACGGCATCTCCCCGCTAGATAGCATGTCAGTTCACTCATGTTGCAATACAATTAATTGAATTTAAATATTGAAATGAAATCGTTTGTTAGCTATACCACCGCTATGATCGCTAGCATTGCTTGGTTGCAACTGTTGCAAGTAAACGGTTCAACTTCGCTAATGTGTGATTATATTATGCTGTAATGTTATGTGTATAAATACTGAACATTTCTTTTTACGTAAAAGTTATTGTTTTTGTTCACGAAGAACCAAAAACAATGGCTTTTGTAGTCATCAATCAAATATGAATCTATGCCATTTGTTTATTATTTACAGATTTGTTTTATGTTCTGACATATTGTGCTTACGACACAGGTCGGCCTTTTTAATACATATTGTAAATTTTGAGATTTATGACAATTAATAATAATTGAAGTATATATTGCCATACTTAAACTGGCATAAAGCATGGAACCGTGTGTTCGAAAAGAAATACATTACATAATAGTGTCTACTTATGAATATAGTTTTACATACATAGTAATGCTGTAATATTATAGTTAAGACTGTTTATACATATTACTCTCTTTTATAGACTATTT
Source organism: Stictocephala bisonia (assembly GCA_035578905.1). Lineage (NCBI taxonomy): Eukaryota > Metazoa > Arthropoda > Insecta > Hemiptera > Membracidae > Stictocephala > Stictocephala bisonia. The sequence continues at coordinate 5,244 of JAQJVL010003431.1, forward strand.
CATAACTAATTTCCAAAATTAGAAGTTCATTAAAATTATTAATTTATTATTGAAGTAAAATCCGATGAAATATTGAAAATATGCATATTTGACTGTATCCATTAGAATATTCTGAATGAAATGCAATGGAAATTGCCTAATTATACAAGGTGAGGTTAGGAACAGTCATCTCTACCACCTAACCTTAAAGTTGGTGGTTGAATTGGCAATTTTGGTAATAAAAAAAATATGAACGAAAATAAACGCAGATATTCTAGTTGTATCAGTAAAAAAAAAAAAAAAAACTGTTATTCCATCAAACGTAGAAAACTTCCTGGAAGTGAAGTTGGCAATTGAGTTAATTTGGAACTAAAAATAGCTAACTAATGAGTAAAAAGTAGCAAACACTCAACACTCATTATCGACCTAACTCAAGGTAACTTCCTCTATTCCTTCTATTCATTTATTTTATCAACAAATTAGTTGTAGGACTACGTCTATTGAAAAATACCGTTGTGAAGAATGATTTAAATTTGACAAAAAAATCCCGCAGACAATATGGAATGGACATAAGATAAAATTATTTATTCAACTGATTTTTACTTTTTTTAGAATAGGTACACAATTTAACAAAAAATGCAGAGGGTTGAATTCAAATTGTTTAAATTAAGTTATTTAGTTGGTTGGTAGCACAGTTAGTTAGGCCTAAAGCCGTTTCTCTTTTTTTCCCCATTAATCTATTGCATGGGCCTTGCTCAGCATATGCTTAAGGCCATGTGAGTGATCTATGAAAGGTCACCTTCCAGGATGGCCGCGGGCCATGGTGGGTCTCCCCTCACTATTTCCGCCATGTTCGGTTTGACGGATGTAGCAGGGGCCTCGTAGAGCTTCATAGACGTTGCAACCACGTAGTCAGGCAGTGTCGACACTAGAATCCCGTGGAAGCTCGTAGTGTTCCGGACTACCAAGGGATTTATTCTGAACAGTCTGGAGCCTTCCTTCAGCTGGAGCCTTCGTCCAGCTGCCTGCACAGTTTGGTGTCCAGCAGAGTGGGTACCAAGCTGTGCAGGCACACATCATGCAAGTCCTGACAGTCGCCAACATTATCAAGAGGCAACTTCGACTTCCAGCCGATTAGAGGGTTGAGCATCTTGAAGTGTCCTCGTTAAACCTAAGTCTGGTATCTTAAGAGTCACAACAAGTCCTCTCCAGGCTATGTGCCGTCTAGGACATGTGAATTTGAATGTGAAATCCAGCCAGTGGTGGATCAGCCCGAGGCATCCTTTGCGTCCTGCTGAAAAATATGACATTACTCTTATTGGCATTTATAACAATCCTCAACATTTAAAGCCATGGGGGAGTGCTTCTGCATCATGGTTGCTGATTGAGCAGACCGTGCATTGCGACACGTCAGCATGGTATCGTCAGTATACAAAGACATCGATACCCTGGGGACAAGCGGTGGAATATATAGCAGGTACATGACCGAACTCAGTAAACTTCCCTGTGGCACGCCAGACTCGATTGGCCTCAGAGATGACAGCACACCATCAACATATCTTCTGAACGTCTTACCAGTGAGGTATGACTTCAGCGAACGGACAGCTGCTGCTGGAAGAGGGAATACGGCGAGTTTGAAGAGCTGGCCGTCGTGCTGACGTCGAGAATTCGAGAAGAACTGCAAGAAAGCACACGTTGAAGTGATGGTTATCAATCAAGCTGTTTACAACTCTCACCGGGAACATCTTGTAGAATAGTTAATGGTGAACTGGCATTTTTTACAGTATTTATTGATATGATAGTGTTATTTTACACTAATGTGTGTCTGGGCCAGGTCACAAATCGGATGAAAATCGCCCTAAAAAGCCCTTTAATACCTTATCTCTAACGAAATGTGTTATTTATTTTTTTATTGTTGCTGTAATTTTTGTGTAATTGTATGATAACACAATTAAAATACAATTTATAGTTTCTATCAATTTTCTTCAAATCATAATCGTGTGTGATTTACCCTAAAGATAATTAAAGTCGATCAAGTTATTAAGATTTAAGTTTTTTTTCCAACTTGATGTATCCTTTTCTTGATGTTCTCCTGTTAAAAAAGGTCACAATTTTCTTTCATTAGTTAGTCTAATTAGCTACAGTGTAGCCAAACCAAGTGGGAAGATGAATATAGGTTTTTTCGGTAAAAAAAATGTCAAAGCACAAATCCACTAGTGTTAGTTTATGTTTCACGCATTTTAGATGTTCAGTCCGGGTCCACACTACTGTATAAGAAGCTTATATTTTAACGATATTATTTTACTGCATTTGGGTATCTCGCCATGGATGAACTGATCTTCACTTAACAATCCCCGCGTGTGAGTTCCTGTTATTGCTCAGGTTATTGGCCTGACGCAGATCAAAGTTAGCGGAGGGGAGTAGCTACATTCAACATATTAAAACAAAATTTAATCAACTACGTGTACTTCGTGGCGTAAGGCGACACCAGAAAATATTTTTAGTTTACAATAGGTTAGGTTTGAATGAATTAATTAATTGTCCATTATTCTTTCGATTCATTAAATAAAATATTTTTTTAACAATTGTTATTTATTGAACTATCAGCAAAGCCAATTTTGAACAAAGATTGACTGTTGAAACACGCTGTTGAAAGTTTAACTTAAACTAACACAAATAATTATCACTATACAATTAAGCGTTCGCTATAATAAAGTATATAATAATGGGAAAGGAAGCAGAAAAGTACCGTAATTATAAATTTCATATACATTATTTAGCCCCTGAGCTGTTCAATCAAATTGTAAGAGAAAATCACTTACTTATTCCGTCGTACAGCTCCTGTGTGAATAGTATATTCAGAACATGTTTCACCGTAAGTACGGCATCATCAGCTGGTCATCGAGGATTGATCTTCACTCGATGACCAGCTGATGATGCCGTACTTACGGTGAAACATGTTCTGAATATACTATTCACACAGGAGCTGTACGACGGAATAAGTAAGTGATTTTCTCTTACAACGTAATTATAATCTAAGAAGGAACAAAACATAAAGGCAAAATAATAATCTATAGGCTACTAATAGCAGATATTACAATACGATAACTAAACTTTTCAAACATTAAAAAACTACGTGGATAAAGAGGATAAATGAATTAATAAATAATAATACCAATCAATATCTATTATAACTAAGAAATCACAATAAATGCATAAAAAGTAAGAACAGTACATATATAAACTATTATAGACTAAACAATTAACGATAATCTGATGAAATATTATGTGCGTGTATGTATGGACGTTGTAGAAGAGGGAGAGAAGTGTGTAATGTCATATCATTAGCGATAGTACATTAACAGGTTTAATCTTCTTCTTTAAATCCATCAATACTATCAAAATGGATGTCGACCAATCATGAAATAGCATAGCCTAGACGCAACAGACGAAGTAGAGAACTGTTCTTCAGGTAATGTAATTTGTGTTGTAACAAATTCTTATAAACGGTTGAGAAGACCTGGTATATACATCGAAGAGTAGAACCAGGAACTCGGAAATCAACTAGCTGCAGAAGAGGAAGACAATGTTAGTTGGACATTTGCCATCATTACGTGAAAATTACCAATCACGACGTTTCGATTTGGTAAAACTCAAAACTTTTTCAAGTGCTAAAAACTAAATTACATCTACACAAACATGTTATAAAACTACGTTCTTAAACTAAATAGCTGCAGAAGTTCCGGACAGTCAAGCTCACCACGAACAAGTTAAAGAGGGAGAGATCGTCTGCAACAGCTCTCCACTGTCCCCGTGGCTGCAGATTGAACTCCTCACGATCAAGTTGCTCAACAGGCATCTCCCAGTGACGATAGCCAACCAAGAACCCCCCAAGTCTTACGAAATGATGTTGGTTGCCCTGGATTCTGAGGATGCGCCGCACTTCCTGAACTGCTGTGGAAGATGGTTGGGGGAAGCTCAGTTACACAACGGATCGCTGCTCAACAACCCTTCAGAAAAATTGAGATTTTTATACTGGCTCACGTACACAACAGATTGTTTATACAAGGACCCCTTCTTCAAAACCAATATTATTTACTAGGTTCAACTAAACAACAGATTGTTGATACAACGACCCCTTGAACGAATATTATTTTATCTATCTGGATATTTGAGTCAAAGACTCACATAATTTTATTTTGTTTTTTCAATGTACCAAAAGGTAGTTGTGTCAAAATCCGTCTCAGTGGTTAATGTCATCCTGATCTCCAACCCAGGTAAATATAACCTGATCTCTCAGAACTTCAGACCGACTCTCTCCTTCCTAATGTCTAGATGATTTTTGAGAAAGTTCTTCTGTCCCGGATATTCCCGTTCTAGACGGCTTTATCCGTCAGTAGCAGTTTGGGTCTCGGCGTGGACGCTCAATGACAAATAATAATATAACATAGAAAGGTAATTCTGAAAAACCCAACACATTTCGTCAGAGAACGCCCTGATAAGGGTGCTAGTGTAAAAGGACTTTTTTGGGTGATTTTCATCCGATTTGTGACCTGGCCCGGACACACAGTGGTGTAAAAGTACCGGGAGACCGAGCTTCGCTCAGTTGAATTTCGCAAACTGAAGAGGTACCATCCATATCCCCTAGATGATCCTGAGGATCGTTTGTTGTTGCTATACCTTGTATATTATTAATAACATTTCGTTTCGCAGGTCTTCCGCGTTCACCTTTAGCGTCTTTGTGAAACTCGGCCTGCGGCCTCGTGAGGATCTCGGCCTACGGCTTTACCAAGGCACTCTGCTACAGTCCCATTTGTGGATTTAGGCATGTCGGCTCGTAAGGAAGATCGGCCTACAGCCTCGCCAAGATTCTTAAGCAGAATGACCATTTTGGTTTTTGGGGCAGTGGAGCTCATAAACATAATATTTTATAAAATCTCATGGAATATTAGTAATTTAGAGAAGAATTCCTTTTATTTGATACCTCACTTTGGTGTATTAATTTAACGTTACTTAATTTTGGGTTTTTGTTAACCTTATTCTACAAAATGCAAAATAAATAACATTATACTGCTAAATAACAATAGCAACACACGAAAACTACGGTACCTAGAAAAGAAGACGGTAGGTATCACGCGCATCTCCCATGACGTTGTAACCTCTCGTCCTTATGATGAGTTACATTAGAATAAGTTTTTGTTAATTTGATATATTATTAATCAAATTAAAATTTATGAGAATCTCAAGGTCGATATATTTTTTATGGGTAAATTGGTGAGACTATAAATGTGTTACATAAATGTGTTACAATGAATAAAACTCTAGATTTTTCTTAATGAAAAAGCTAATTTATTAATTACATTTTTAGATAATTAGGCACTTTAACAAAAAAAGTTTATTATTTAATTGGTACAAGTTTCTTTAAGAGATTATCTAACTAAGTTAATTAACTAGAACTTATCTTAGCTTTTCTTCATGTGATGATGAAGCTCCTCGTGGACTTGAAGTTCATGTTAAAAGATGAGATGACGGTTCCCGATTTAGATACCGAATAACTATTCAATTGATACTTAGGATTGATTTGATTAAGAATTTAAGTGATTATTAATTAAAAACATCTTTGACGACCACCCAGGTTCGAGGTCAGTAGACCACCCGCGGTGAAGTAGAACTTGTGCGAACGGTTCTTGGAGGAAGAATGGTGTGTAGTGTAGCGTCCTTTGTGTGTGAGTCTCTGTAAGGGAAAGAATTTTGGGTTGGATATTTTCCGGTCTCGTTAAGCGGAAGTGGGGTTCTCATAAGTCACAAATCCCACTGTATATGTGCTCTGGGTGTGGTTCTGCCACCTGTTGCCCATATTTGTCAACTAACCACGTCTTTTCTTTAAATTGTGCTTGACTGTCGTTTTTGACATGTCGACCCCCCTTGGAACGCACTAGTCCGGGACGCAAAACTGAACAGGTCTCGACTTGTTCCTATCTCCACTGCATTGTTTGAAATATTGTTTACTATGGTGTCTCGAATGACTACCATTTAAATAATTTTGCTTACTTAATTCCTTATATTTTTTTGTTATTAATTTGCTATAATTACCGAATATAATTTGAATGTTCGTTATTTATTCTAATCAAATGCACCTATTTCCTCATTAAAATAATTTGTATTTTATTGAATTTAATTAATTTCGTCATCAATTAGGTGGACCTGTTACAACGTCATATGTGCTAAATAATGGCAAAAATTAACACAAAACTACTGTTCTAATTCCCGTAATTACATTTCCAGCTGATAAATGATACATAACTTGCTTACTATTTAGCTGAATGCTTCTATGCAATTGGTAATTTAGCTACCAGTGTTTAATAGAATAATCAAATCAGCTGATTTCGCCTATGTGTATACTGCGCAGCCCCGTCGCGATACATGGGAAGTCTAGGAACCTCTGGCGCAGAAATAAGAATTTTCCCAGGATTGAGACCGGTGCCAATGGACTTCTCGTGGTCGAAAACCCCTATTTAATTTTAAAAATTAAAAATACTTGGAGCCAAAAAAAGTTCGTCCGGACGTGGCTTGTTTTAGATAATAAGAAAACACTGTTATATCAATAGGTACTGTAAAAAAACTTCCAGCTCTCATTCAATAACAACAGGATGTTCCTTAAATTTGAGGCGGAAAAAGATATGTGGGAGGAAATAAGAAACCTCCAAATTCAATTTCACCTATTGCTTGTATTCTTTTTAATTTACATTTCTTTTTGTCATTGGTAGAATTTTACTGTGATGAGAAGTTGAAATAAACGATTGAAACCTGAAATATACATGTTATTTTATTTATAATCGCTCTTATTCACAGCTGAGAACTAGCATGAAGTAAATGATGCACACTTTAACCCTTAAATATGTGATATTTTAATATGTCTTAATTTGTATTGATTAAATATTGGTTTTAATGTTCGTTGTATGTATTTCTTATCCGTCCTGTTTTTCATCTTATTTTTTTAAGTGTCTTTGTTTTTACTAGAAAGAAAATTGAGCGTGGAACACATAGAAATTTATTGACTCTTGCTGACTCGTGGAAGATGAGTAAATTAAGTCGGTTTTGAAATTTTAGGTAAGATCGTGAGGAGAATTGAGTGTGTAATTGTTAGTTTCTTAACTCAATTTTGTCGTTCTGCGCATGCGCCAACAATACCCCACCCCGCTAGATGTTCCTCCTCGCTACAATTACGTTGCGGGTCAAAGTCGTATGCAAATGTAGGAATATTTACTGATTAGAAATCGAGTGTTTTTTTTTCTTTTTTTTATGAATAAAGGCTGATACACGACAATGCTCAACAGATTTTTTGCTAAAAGAATCTTTTTTTTACTAATATTGGAAATTGTTGACCCTCCTTTGGTCCACCGGTGTTTATTAAGTTTTCCTTGTTTTTTGGTGAGTTCACATAAATGAATAGAAATTTAAAACAAAAGACGTGGGAGAACTGTTATCAAGACAGACGCAAATACTGACGAGGCGTATGGAATCGAAAAGATAAAAGCGCTCAAATGTACGCGAAAAGAAATGAAGACGATAAATGAAATCCACAAACAGTTTATCTGTGGATTGTGGAAACTTGTCAAGTTTTCTCTAGTAAACAAAATTGATCAAGCAAGATTGAACGTGTAACACACTCTTTAAGAGAATTTACTGCAGGCTATTTACAAACACAAATTCAGTTTATAAATTTTCAGTTTTACAAATATTCACAGAGATATTAATAGTTGGGATTAATTAATTAACGTAGTTAGGAAGGGCTAGTTTTATAGATTTTTCCTCTGTACATGATTTCTTCAGTACAATTAATTGCGTGTGGTTTTTAAAGTTCAACAATTTGCAGAGGGGTAGATTGTCAGTTTGGCTGTGCGTCTGTAGATATGTGTACTTCTTGTCTGATGTAAAACATTAGAATATTATTTATGTAGGAATTACGCCATCTGTAATTTCAGCACTTTCCCCGAGGGTTTGAAATATTTAAACCAAAGATAGCTCATGGTATAGGAGAAACTGGTTTTTAATAACATTGAACTGATACTCATCTGCATGTTTGTGTTTATGGCGTTGCCGTAATGAACAAGGTGTGACAGAGAGAGCGTCATTCGTACACCAATCTTGGCCCTCTCTGAGCTGGAATGTGGACTGGCACGATCTGACAACAGCGTTCAGTCCACAAACGCTAGACGCGTTGCACAAACTACAGAAAATAGAATGATAGTATTTAGCATGGAGACAAGTATTCTGTTTGTAAGAATTTTAAAATTTTATATGTACCCCTCTCTGCCTTTGGGCTACCCCTCTCTGCCTTGTCACCACAGAGCAATGAATAAGAATTCTTATTCTGTGCTCAGTGCTGTCAATTACTACTGTACATGGTATTTCTTATTTTCATTTAATCGCCTTTGATAAAATGCCTTTCTAGATTCATAAAAATATCAGTTTCAATCAAATTTCTAGTTTTATTTCACTTTATTATTGCTTTTATATGTTTCAATAACCAGTTATGCACTTCTAAACAGACAAATATTTTAATTTACTTTTCATTATGTTATATGCTTGTAGATTTCATATCTTTAACTTTAGTTTGCTTAATTCACCTCAAGTACGTGTAGCGTCATGGCATAACTGTTCAGAATATATGCGATTTTATAGCAATTTATCAAATAATAAGAGAAACAAACATTCGACAATCTATATATTTAATTCCATAAAGCGAATATGTCCCTATGAAATTTCTCGAGGAAGGGAAAAGATAAGATAGCTTGATATGGGCGTTGGAGAAACATCGTAAATATAAAAAACATCTCTAGGCTCTACCCACTATCCCTAAAAAATCAATAAACTTCTGTTTGACAGCTGTTTATGTTTATAACGTTATGCTGTGTAAACATTGCGTATTTTTTGTGTGGGTTAAAACAGCTATAATAAAAACGATATAAAATATTGTTTTTTGCTGTAATAATCATCAACGTTAACGACCCCAACCGAGGCTGAAGGTCGAGGTGACACGAGCGCAGTCAGTGATGGGGTTGGTACGTGAAACGTTCAGAGGTGTCTCCTGGTAATACTTAAACTAAACGAATAGTAAATTATAGTTTCATAATAATGATACTTATATAGCATAATTTTGTATGGCTAAAAATTTAGGTGGACTAAAAAATAACAAAAAGGGTTTTTATATGTATTTCAACGCCAGTGGCACTTATATGTCCCATCAAGCTAAGTTTATTTGGACTTTCCAGGATTTTAACCCGCGACCTCCTGCATTGAAGTCAGGAGTGCTAACCGTTAGGCTAGCAAGAGGTAATTTTGCTAACATTTTAGGTTTTGCTAAAGTTTGCAGTCTCGCACCCTGCAATTCAGTCCAAAGTTAGTTATCTTGTACGTGGCAGCCCTCTACATCAACTTAAAAATCGTAGGAATACTTTGGATGCCTATAAACCATTTGGAAAACAATCCAAAAGAGACATTTCTTACTCAAAACTCAAAACATTCCTATAGTTGGAGCATCTCCTTGTGAAGGTGTCGAAGTGGAAGCAATAAAAGGCGCCTTGCAAAGAGAGGGCAGGACAAATTAATACAAAAGGCTGATCAAACCGTTTGTAATAATTAGCGCTGGTGGGGAGGGTGGGTGACGCTAGAGGGTGGCAGAGGGGCGTAACCCGCTCACAGTCGCGGTCCGACACTCCGACGACCTGTCCATCCCTCAGGTGAGCCAACTAGTCATTACAACGAGTTTGGTACATTTTTATTTCGTTGTCTGATGACTGTGGACTTTAAACCATTTTTATGAGCCAACATATTTATATGATTTGCTTTTGTACTGAGCTCAAAATCCCAAGCAAGTACGATATGCCCGAATTGTGAAATAAGATAATGATAGTTTGTATAAGTTTTTATTTAATGTATAATAATTAGTATTATACATTTTAATAATTATATAATATACAAACTAATATTAATACAAATCTTATTAGGTAACGTAACATTGTACAGAAATCCTGCTTTTTAAAACGTCATTTATTTTATTTTTGGACAACTTTAACCTTATTATACAAACAGTGTCTTCATAGCCTGGATCAGATTTTTTTTAGAGATACAAAATTGTAAGATAACCCTTACTGAAATATTTACCTTCTGGGTGCACACGTGGGTCCCAGAGACCCAGCCACTTTTCCTTTTTTTCAGCACGTGCACGTTACTTGTTGCAAACGATCTTAATTACATGTAAATTCACTATTAGTCATCATGAATCGAGAGAAATATGTTGCGGCTCATTTTTAGGTTAGGTTTGTTTTCTATTTGCCATAAAGGATTACGTGCCATCTCGTCCCGGTGCTATTTGGTCCCGTTACAAATTTCCTTGAAAAACGTGCTATCTCGTCCCGCTCGGGTTTACAGATTATTACATAAGCTAATGAGTAGCATCTCGTCCCAACGAAATTTTGACAAGGGTTGAGTATGTATTGATGGATACATGTCAAATTGATTAACAAAAATTGTATAGAAAGATAATCAAGTTTTGCTGTAGATACATCCACAATGTTGCTGTAGGACATGAAAAGCTCAATGAGTTTTTTGACTATTTTGTTGACCAGTGGTTAGCAAACTCTCATTTACCAATTGAAACATGGAATTTTACCAGCAGGTGACATCGTACCAACAATGCTGTGGAAGGATGGAACCATCACCTGAATGGAATTGTTGGAAAACCACACCCTCGAAAGTTTTTGAGGAACGTCTCTTACATAGTAAAAATGGATTAAGAAGGAACAAGAAAGGACATCAGCTGCTGCATATATTGTTTACACTGTATATATTTTTAAATAGACTCAACACTTGACAAGGCTGAAGGCCGCTTTTTTCATTGCCAGATTTGGATTGTGTTTTTAATCAAACCTGGCAGTGATGTAGTAATGTAGACACTTGTAATGTAGACATCTAGTAATGTAAAATTGTCTGAACTTGTAATAGCATTCTCATTTATAGCATCATAGCAGTCCTGAGGAACGTAGAGATAGTGAGTATATTATTTAGTTTAAGTTATTATAGACCTGTCATACTGTCAATCATAGGTGGTGGGACGAAATAGCACTAGTGGGCAGGTAGAGAGTTAACCCTCACCCTCGTGTGTCGTGCAAACGGGACGAGATGGCACTGGGACGAGATGGCACCGAGACGAGATGGCACGACACGGCCATAAAGTAGTATTTTGGGTCCCTGGGGACCAGGTGTGCACAGGATGTAACTTTTTATTGTACTCATAGATATTGTTCTATTTTCTGTTTCTTGTTATTCTTTGTTCTGTTTCTATTCTATCATGGACGATTTATATCCCCTGGTATGCAGATAGGCACAAAAAAGACAATTTGTAAAGTTCTTAGGAAAAGAATGCCTTCTTCCAAACCACCACAACCCAGTAATGCACCTCTTGAGCGCTCAAAGTGGAAATGCTGTTCTCTATGTTGGCCAAAGGACAGAAAAACTAAAAAAGTTTAATAAGTGTTCATCGTCCTTTTGCGATGAGCACAGGGCAAGTATGTGTGTACATTGTGAAGATGAACTGAAAAATAAGTAGATTAAAAGCCATTAACAAGACCAATGCTTGTTCGTTAAAATTTTTGACTATAACTTCTTACTAATTTTTTAGTTTTTTTTTTAACTATATGATTTTAAACTTTTCATTTTCTCACAAATATTGATTTATACATGTGTTGTTAACAGTATATCAGCAATTTTAGTGTATAAAAAAGGGTTTTTATATGTTTTATAAAAAATAAACATTTCTTTATACAGTTTTTGACTTTTGAGATTTAATTTAACTAAAAATTTATAAAAGTTTTAAAAATTTTAAAATAACAATACATTTTTAAAGTAAATATTATAAACCACAAATTAATATGATAAAATTACAGTTTAAGCGTTTTTATGTATATAAAAAAAGAAATAAAAAATGAGTCCCTGGGACCCAGGTGTGCAAAGGATGTAACTAAGACAGAGGTGTGCACGTGCGAAGGGTTAAAAAACTAAAATCATAAAAAAACCTAATTACTAAACATTCACAAAATAAACTAACGAATTCAGCAAGATCTTCAAGAAGACCATACCATGAAATACAGTAATCATTCGCAAAATAAACTAACGAATTCAGCAAGATCTTCAAGAAGACCATACCATGAAATACAGTAATCATTCGCAAAATAAACTAACGAATTCAGCAAGATCTTCAAGAAGACCATACCATGAAATACAGTAATCTTAAAATAAATTGTTGTCCTATTACTAAAAACCATTTAAATTAATTATTGTAAACATTTATTAAGAAACAAAAAATTAATATAACCTATTGTAGATCTTAGAAGGTAATAAAACCTTTTTTTTTTATTTGTCCTGCCTGAAAATGAAGCGTCATCCACTATATTTTAACTGAAATTTACTATGAATTTTATAATAAATTTTAAATAAAATTGTATAGATTACAATCAGTTTTTCACAGACGAATTTTTTACAAGTCTATTTCGAAGCATTTTATATATCACTGATAAAGACACTAATAGAGATGACCATTTCTGGATTGGATAAAAGTTTGTTTATTATTTTCAAATAATTGTTTCTATAAAAACCCTCTTACATGTTTATGTTCAATATAATAGTATATTTCATAACTAGAGTGGAAAGTGGGGTTTTGCATGTTCGAGACCATATGTTTGAAGTGCGAGACTTGTCGAGCACTTCGAATGGTCGAGAACATACAAAACACTTTCACTCGAGTTTTGAACGATACTTTTCACTACACTACGGAATAAAAACAGGTGTTGTTGACTGTGGAAAATTTTCGGTTGTAAACAATGTTACTTTCGGTAGTAAACAATAGACAGCTGTTGAAAATATGATGTTTCGCAGGTTGTAAACACATAACGAAAACAGCTAAACTCATAGTAGTGTAGTGAAAAAAATATTTGTGCCTTAAGAGAACTTTCTTGTACCTTTGTCATGTATATCAGAACAAGCTATTATTATGATACGGAAATAAAATATTATGATCTTTAAAATTGTGCTTAATTTGAATTGTATTTTAAAATGACTTTCTTCTATTGTGGATCATCCTCAATATGTAATGAAAAAGAGGTAGATGTTTCTAAAATTAATGTTGAATAGATTAGATCTGTAATAAAAGTAATAATGGGGTTCTTAGATGTTTTATATTATTTATATCAATAAACATTCGCCATATGAATTTTGGAATTGTTGCTACACAGTGTCTTTTAATAACTTAAAACCTCGACTTGATCAACATTATAGGTAGCTTGAATATAAATCTAACCCACATTTTGCAATGTTAATTCTTAAAATCATTGTCTTAGTTTATTTCCCACTCACAATTAGATAATATTTTAAAAATATAATACTAAAATTATAGCAGTGTTAAAATAGTTAAAAAGTTATATAAAATACATAGCTTTATTCATGGATATAGGTCATAGTTTTATATACAAAACTAATTTATTTAAATCCAACATCTTGGTGTTTGTTTGGACAAAGAATTTAAGGCCTTTCAAAATAATGGACTTTGTTTTTTAAAATACTGCAAGTATGTTTTGAATTTTTGTTTAAAGTGGCATTTGTCAAACTTACAAACCACTGCTGGAAAGTCGACAGCCAGCGGGCTAAAACATGCTTTTCTAATTTAACTGTACGGTTCATGTTTATTATTATAATGAGTTATAGTGAACACTCTATGACTATATAAGGTAAAATCAAGTGGATCATAAGTTGATATTATGAGTTTTTCAAAATTGAAGATCGCCAAGAATGAAAATTTAAAGTTTTAGATGTTTAACTGTAACAAATTTTAAAAATACTCGTACTCAATTTTTTACAAAAGCAAAATATGGTCCACTAGAATACGCCTTCTCCTATCAAATTAAACTTAAATTGTTACAATACAATTATAAATATGGATTGAATCCAAAAAATAGGAGGCCATATTTTTGGTGGGAGAAGCAAAACGGCCTACTTAACAAGAGGAGAATGTGATTTCAATGCACAACTTCTATGGTTCTCTCTCTTGATCAATGTTTATAAGGATATTTTTCTAGTATCGTAAATAATCATCGAATAGGGAGAGATTTTAAAAATTATTGTTTGAAAGCTGAAATTGTCATCTCATACTCATTTAAAATTTCATATATATAGATATATGCAAAAAAATCAATAATTTTTTCAATCAATTATATAATTTTCACTACACTACTATGAGTTCAGCTGTTTTTGTTATGTGTTTACAACCTGCAAAACATCATATTTTCAACAGCTGTCTATTGTTTACTACCGAAAGTAACATTGTTTACAACCGAAAATTTTCCACAGTCAACAACACCTGTTTTTAAAACATGTTTTTAATTTAATTCAACAGTTAACATTCCAAAAATGAGTTTTTATTCAATCAATCAATCAATCACTTTTTATTTGTCTTTAGGATTTAACAATCATTGACAAAGTCATATTACAGCTTAAAGCCAAGTCTACAATTAATCATAATGTATAATTAAATAAATCTAATAAATCCATCTCTGTTGCAAGCTAAAATAAATTTTAAATTCATAGTTATGTTATTCATTATTAAACATTACATCTAACCTGTTTTTATAATAATGTACACAACTCCAATGTCTTGACATATATATATGTGTACATATTCCGTAGTGTAGTGAAAAGTATCGTTCAATTTCATATCATATGAAAATAAATATACCAGTTAATTTATTTACTTGTCAGGAATTTACATAAACTTTAATGTTTAACTAACTATACCGGTACATTATTTTTATTAACACATCAACCCATCTCACCATGAAAGAAAGCTCTTTAAATATTCAGAAATAACAATATTTTACAGTGTATTAAATAGAGTACGATGCAACTAACCAAAAAAAACTAAAGTCTTTTCAATACTTTACTAAATTCCTTAATATATTGTTCATCTTTTATAGGCAATTTTTATGATAATGATATTCAAAAGAACCTAAAGATAAGTATAAAAAATAGTAAAAATAATATTCCTGTTAGTTCAAATCAAAGGCACTTATGCATAACAAATTGAAATCATAATTTTACAAGTCTACAACTTTTTATTTTAAGTTTTCCGTTAAAAAATGGGTCAGTGCCAGCTTTTACAGATGAACAGCGAATTATAAAACAGCAGTATGGGAGGAGGGGGTGGAATAATTTTGTGGTTGTTTACTGTTCCGGGTGAATATTTGCTTAGAGCGTAATTTCAGAGAGGCTTTCAAATGGTTTTAATTAATTTAACAACAAAATATGGAAAATTCATGGGACTTTAAGAAATTGTTAAAAAACGAGCAAAACACTTATAACTTGAGAAGGTACAGTAGATTTAATGATACACATATTTTAATGGTTGTACTTAAGTAAGTAAATAAACCTTGGTTGAAGTAAGTAAATAAACCTTGGTTTTAGTTAAATAATTTATAATAATAGTAATAGTTAAATAAAAAATCTAAAAACAATCTGCAACACACAAATGAATTAATATTTTTTTCATTTTTTAGTCATACAAATACTTCTAATTTTACTAAAAAATGAAAATTTGGAGTAGACAAACTTATATTATGTATAAGATAAATTAAATCTCTGCAAATGAAATTTACTTACAAAGGAGAGGGGGAAGAAACCCATCTACCTAAAGTAGTTGTACTCGTGACATTCTGCATTGAAATCAGGACTGCTAACCACTAGGCAAGGAAGATTTCCTATTATCTCCACTATTACATTTTATAAAATCATTCTTGTAAAAGAAAATGTTTCTTAATACTAATATACACTTTTTCTCATGACGTTTACTTGTTCATTTTCAAACGGATTAAAGTACATTCTTAGATAATTTATAAATTTTAAAAACTTAATAAATATAGTTAAATTTAGTCATTTTTTAAATTTAGAGGAGATTAAATGCATTCCCCTCCTAATTATACACATCAAACGTTTTTTATGTTAATATAAATTGTAAAAAGTGCACTGAGCTGCAGAACTTATAAAAAGTGAGATTGGAGTCCTGGGAAGACTTGCAAAATTGACTAAGAAATGTATTTAATAAATGCTTATACCAAAGAAAGTGATTTCGAGTATGTCCTAAAGAACCACATTACATTGGCATGTTTTTATGATCTGCTTTTCTTTGAACGATTTTAGGTTATGGGTACTAAATCTAAGGTAAGGCTCCCTTGTCAACTAAAATACATTGTTTCTTTATTATTTTTCATAATTTACTGTTTATTTCATATACTCACAGATAGATTTTTCATCCAAAGCTATATTTAGTGTATATTAACTGTTTTGAGCTTCAGTATTGAAGCGCTACTGCAGTCACAAGTAAATGTAATGCAGTTTAAACCAACTGTAGTAGCAGACCTCGCTAACTAACTAAATTATTGGCACAAACACTCCTATTACGTGAGATATACATTTGTAAGTTAATCAAGTGTAATAATATCCTTGATTATATTATTACTTACAAATAGATATCTCATGTAATATGAATATTTGTACCAGTAATTCGGTTAGTTAGTGCAGTCTGCTACTACAGCTGGTTTAAGCTGCGATACATCTATATGGAACTACATTAGCGCTCCACAATGAACTACAAAACAGCTGATAATCTGAGACAATAAATTTAATATTGGATGAGAAATATATCTATGTTCTTATAAAATCAATGGTACTAAACATCTTCTCTGTAGATAAAAAGGAGGTAAAAAAGCAAAATATATTTTTGACAGACCGAAACCGTTGTAACTGGCTGTTATTAATTTTAAATTTTATTCAAACAAATATTAAATGAATGTTATCTGATATTCTATATTTAAAATTAAGATAATGCTAAAATAAATATTCCCAAACCTAGAAACATGAACCATGATAGTCTGCTCCTCTGTGATTGCAGCTAACGATGTTGGAGACTCGCCCTGTAATCTGTAAGGCTGGACAGATTCATAAGACTGACATATTAATCAACAAATCTAAAAAAAACTCACAAGCTGTTTACTCTACTATTCAGTGTCTTACATATAATTTATAAAAATTAATATTACAATTTATAAATATTTGTATAGTATATTTATTTTGAATACATTAATTTTAATAACATTTTAAACCAATGCAATTAATTTTAACTACCAATGCAAATGTCTATCAATGAAAAAAAGTACGATACATATGAAATTTATGTGAATATTTGAGAAACTTGACTGGGCATTATGTTAACAAATATTATACATATATACAAATATTATAAAGGAATTAATACAAAAATGTTACCTTTTACTAGGTTTTTCAGCAAAGATTTATGAAAGAGTATAATTGTCATTAAAAAAACTCAAAGTTGACTCACTTCAGATAATACCATTAAAATTCATTGAAAATAAATTCAAAATTATTTTCTAAAAATAATATTTTTGAAGTCGATTTAAGAGTTACAAAAAGTTTCTCTAATCAATAAATAAATAATGTGGTATGTATTTCGTACAACTTTCAAAGCCAGTTACCAAATTGAAAGGAGGAGGAATAAAAAATTAAAAAATCAGAACGTTAAATAAAATCTATACTAAGTACTAATAAAATAAAATCCAAAGTGCAAAGTACTTGTGTCTTAAAGTTTAAATATTGATCTCCCATCAAAGAGCTCAACCCAGGTTTCCAGAAAGACTGAAAGAAGACCATCAGTGTAAAAGTTGTGTTATTTTATATATATAAACGATTGTAGATATATAGGTAGGGTAGATATAAAAACATACTGTGGTATTGGCCCACCCACCTACATATATTGATTTATTGCTTTATTTGATCATTAAATACAATAGTATAATAGATCACGTCATAAATTCCTAGTTTAAATACACTTGACTTGTCATAAATATGTAAATTAAATACAAACCATAAATACATAAAACATAAATACATTTACAAACCATGTATGGCTTTAAGTTAAAATCTAAGTTCTGACATATTGAAATCAAAATAATCCCTTATGTCATACATTGGATTCCTTACCAACCAGTTCCACAATACAGTTTTAAACTTATTTTTGGTGGCATACTTGCCACTATGAGGTAGCCTGTTACTAAACATAATTATCCCAACAGATTTATAGGCTGAGTGTATAAGTGTAAGTCTGTGGTTTTGAACATGGATCTGATGTGCATTTCTAGTATTGTACGAATGAATATGAATATTGAGAGGGAGACGGTAGACATGTTCTTTGGTATGAATTAGACATTTCTTCTTTGAGTTCTTTATTGGAAATTGTAAATAATTTTAGAAATCCTCAAACATTCCAATAAAATGCTTTATTATGTGAGGCCTTTCGCCTACAATGTAGGCATCGTAACATAAAAAATTAGAATTTTATGTTGATGTCTGACGATGCCTACATTGTAGGCGAAAGGCCTCACATAATAAAGCATTTTATTGAAATGTTTGAGAATTTCTAAAATTATTTATGAATTAGACAATTTAAAAATTAGGCAAATAAAGTACTTGAATCATAGTACAATTCAAAACAATCTATGAATTATACACGTTCAGTGGCATTGGCAAACCTACCCACATACACACGTATTGGCATTGTGTAGTTGGAGTGTAGGTGTATGGATGTAATTTTATGAGGGGTGAACCACTCTCCTCATAAAACACAATGGGCAATCATTAACTATGTGATTCATATCTCAACTCGTAGGCATAAGCGTATCATTATCAACTATTGGTAGATTTTCTGAATAAGTGGAACCTTGATATCACATATCTGAAAAAGTTGGAAAATATTCATACTATAAACGTGTATATGACAGTGAGGTTCATGGTGATTAGGTTAGAATGCTAAAATATGTTACCTTTTCCTAAGACACAAAGCTTTCTAACCCCAGCAGAGTCGATGTCAATGGAAGGAGACTTATAGTGGCTTGGACACTACTGGAGGAGTGTCACATATCCATGTTGGATGGTAGCCAAAGTCTGGATGATGTCTGAAGGAAAGAAATGAGTAGCAGTAATGTCCACCTTGTACTGTTGTTGTGTGGTACCCAGCATGGGTACAACCCAGCTACATGGGGACAAAGTGTTTGGGAGATTGTAGGCGATAGGTTGGATGCTCGGTCCTCTTAATACCAGCATGGCATCCGCTCGATGGTTGCTATCGGCGTGGACACTACTAGAGAAGTCTGGGGTGTCCATGTTGGGTGGTAATCATTGTGCGGATGTTGTGTGGGGAGATGACTGAATATCAGCCTTGTCAATTAGCTGAAATTCAGACCAGCACTACGTGGTTCGGATTCCACGTAAAGCTGTTGGTCCCTTAGTTGCCCTGGCTGTTGGGCTATTAATAAACTGCCCTTTCTGAGGAGCAGTTGAACTCAGTTAGTAACCAGACTACATTCATCCACACTCATCCTACACTCATATAACCATTCATATTCGCCTTAAAATACCAACAACGTTGTGTCGGCGTCTCATATGTAAGAATGTTCTTTTGCTGATCCAACTCTGTCTGAGTAAATTTGAATTGGTTTTAATCAGTGAATTATACCAGATCAATAAAAAAATAAATAAATAAATATACCTTTATAAATAAAACTATTCTTGCTGAATATTTAACTTTCTGATCGTAGAACTCATTTACTCAAACCATTATTATTCTGCTCTATTTATTGTCTGGTTTTCGTCAGCTACCATTTATTAATTTTAAAAAGTTGCTATGTATAATTTGGATAAAGTTCCAAAACTCATGATATTATTAATTAAATAAAAATGGAAAGTTATCTCCTGTCACAAAGCTCCATTACATCGAGCCATTTAAGACCTGCATCACTGATACTGTTTATGCTGACTAATCCCTCTGAAAAGAACGGAGGGGACACTCTGTAACTATGTGATCCATTATTTGGATATTCTCCCTGCAATCACATGACTGATCTAGTGTCGATCCTCATTTACACTTACAGTAATTGTATCTGCCAACGCCAGTTTGGAATCAATTCAACAGTGTCTACTTCCCACGAGGGAGTTTCGTTCCACCAAAAGGTATTGACGGATCGTTAATAAGGAACTTATTTGTCCATCAAAACTGTTCCACACTACGACCCATCTGTTGGGGAGACATTTGATCTGCTCAACTGGAAGGCAGTACGTAGAGGTGGGTTTCGAGACTTTAAGCGACCATTCTGACTGGAGCTTTTTGAAAACAGGGCTTTTTACTATCAAAAAATTAATAATAATATTATTACTGTCAACAATCATTGAGTTACTTGTTACAAAAGCCTTAAGTTTAAATGTTATACTATTATTGGTTTTTTAGTTCTACAAAATATATAGTTTATTTTTATTTGATTTGTGTAAACATGTAATCAATGATTTTTTTCAAGTTGATCCATGTTGAAGTATTTTAAATAAACTGAACTCTAAACTTTGAATCCTATTAATCTTCACCTAAATTTTTGATGGATGAAAACAAATGGGACTTTATTACTTGATGGCATGAGGCTGGGAAGTGGAATGATATTTATGGGGAGAGGGTCGG
Source organism: Stictocephala bisonia (assembly GCA_035578905.1). Lineage (NCBI taxonomy): Eukaryota > Metazoa > Arthropoda > Insecta > Hemiptera > Membracidae > Stictocephala > Stictocephala bisonia. The sequence continues at coordinate 25,846 of JAQJVL010003431.1, forward strand.
GTAGCAAACTCGTTATCGGGACAGCTCGGCCCCATGATACTCCACTCGTCCCCTCGATGAATGACACGTTCACTAAAACCCATAAAATCTATGTCATTTGAGGCCACCTCAACGGTAATTAACAATTAAATTGACACCATCTTTATCATGAAATACTTCAACACACACAACAGCGAGAGGGAATAACCAGTACAACTAATTGTAACTAATGTAGAAAGCGTTTCTCTTTTGATCAAATGATTGAGATTGAAATAAATAGATTATTGTTTTAAACATATTTATTAATGTTTGTATTTCAAGCACGAAACAACTGTTAGGAGACATTAAATAGAAGGTAAAAAGCTAGAATGTTAGATAAAAACAATTCAGAAATAGATTTAACTACCGTACCATATTATAAGTTGTATAAAAATTAATTTTATACATTTTCTCAAATTTGTATAAACCTATAATTTTTTTTAGCTAAGTACAAGTTTTAAATAAAAAATGTTAAATGATTTTAGTTTGTTATTGTTATTATTAATCACAACTTATATAGATAAAGCTATTTATTCCTAATAAATTTTAACACATATTGACATTTTTAATGGATTTTGAAATTGTTTAGCAACGATTATAGAGAAATATAATTTGGACTAAAAACTGCTATAATTCATTACCAAAGACATAAATATTGCAGTGTAATGAGAAATGACAAAACAAAATATATGTACCCAATTAAGTGTCTCCATCCAGCTCAACATTCAAATAACTATTCAAAAATCTTTCATCTATATATATACTACAAGTATAATGTTATTGATTCAAGAATAACTTGAATACAAACATAAACCCCATCTTACAAACATATGGACTTTGAAAACACCTCAATTGTACACACTTACACGTATACATAACTCTAAATATACACGGTTCTTGAGTGATTCTTGTATCTCCTCTATCCACTTTATTTTTAAACAATTTATTACAAGTATAAAACTAATTTAAGTACTATCCACCTATAATAAAACAGGAGCCAACTCATCATACTTCAAGCTGTCTGATGATTAAGCAAATCATCAGACAGCTTGAACATTTTTATAATTTGTACTGACAAACTTTAAATGTAATTCTTTACGATTTCAAATTAAACAACTCACAATATCAACTTAAGGTCCACTAGAATGGATTTTAGTTAATCATACAGTGTTTACTATGACTTATTATAATTGTAATAATAAACACAAACCTTACAGTTGGAATATAACAGAATTTTTTAGCTGACAGTAAAATTATGTCACAAGTTTAATTAAAGCTTATACTTTATATCCATTGTGGATCGGACTGCCAAATTTAAGGCAAAATACACAGCTGCATTCAATTAAATGTTATTTTTCTTTCTAAATTGGGCAATTAATGTAAAAGAACCCTTTTAATACTTATTAGTATCCTTCAACTATCAACAACCCCTACAAGTCCTGCACCTGTAATGAGACCCTTATATTTTTTGGTTCTTGATATTCTTCAAAACTTTTTTGTCTATTGTGTTCAAGATGTCTTAGTACTCTGATACAGATATGAGACGCCGACTCAACATTGTGCGTATTTTAAAGTAAACATGGATGATTAGATGAGTGTAGGATGAGCGTGGATGACCTTGTAGTTTGGTTACTAAGTTGAACTGATGCTCAGAAAAGGCTGTTTAATAATATTCTACTATCAAGGGCAACCAAGGAACTACCAGTTTAACGTTGAATCCAAACAGCGTAGTATATATCTTATTTTCAACTAATATGCAAAATTCAGGATGGCAACTACTGAGCCATGTCGGTATTAAGAGGACTGAGGACGGACCTACTGTCAACAGTCTCCACAACATTTTGTCTTTAGTAGCCATGATACAGCGCTATGCCAAAAGTGCTGCAAATTAATTTATCCTATACTTATCAACTCATAGAGGTAGCTATAGATTTTATTTATAAATAAGGATGTATGCTAACTCTGAGAATAATGGTAGGAAAACACTTTGACCTTAGATAGTTGCCAAACATGCAATAAATAAACCAGGGTGTCCCTGGACTTCTGAACTTATCCAATTCTAGTAAAAATTTCTTGTGAATCCCTTTGGTCTGAAGATGGTAAACGTGGCTTATTGAAATCAAACTTAGTATTTTTGTATGGCTTTTAATGGGGAGAGATTCCCTACTAAGAAAATCTTCCCTTTACCTGCTTTAAATAGCACATTTATAATTGTTGGCTCACCTTATAAGAGGGAGGGTTGGTCAATACCACCATACATGTATAGGTAAGTGAGCGGGTCAATACCACTCTACTTGTATGGATGCGTGTTTTATTTTTTGTCAGTGAAGTCTTCATCTTGGATAAGGTTAAAAAATGAAAAATATATTCCATGTGCAGAACAACCCAGGGAAATTGGACAGCATTATACCTTCTGTTTGTACAGAGAAATCTAGTTTGATTGATATGAAAATTTAAAATTTGAAACCACAAGAGTATTGAAAACCAGGATAAATATTTCATCATAAACAAGGAATCAGACGCAAACCGGCTGTGTGGCAGGCAAACGCCTTATCCCCTTACCTACAGCCACTCCTATCTTCTTATTGATATACTGTCTTAAACTTGTGTTTGTGACATTTTACTTTTTTTATGTGTTATAAAAATATCTCATATTAAAAATAGCTTTATTTATAGATCCTTCCCAATATGAAGGATGAAGACCAGGACTCGCTGAGTTCAGACGAAGTGTCCAACGTCGGAGTGAGCAGCCAGTGTTGTCCCGACAGAGCTGCTAACCCGGCCTACAAGAACGGCCGTAGGTTTCAACTTCTTCAGATGCTAATCCTACCCTTCATTCCTATCTTGGCACTCATCCTACAAACATCATTCACCCTTAACGAGATACTCTACTACCATCAAGAAGTCTCTGCCATTGAAATGCAGGTAAACTTGTGTATAAAACATTACTTACTTGAAATTTAAAAAAAGTGAACTCTAAACAACACAAATTTGTAACAACATTTATGATGATTGATTTTAGTAAACCATGTCTACCATCTTCAGACCAAAGGAATTCACAAAGGTTTGAATTCATGATGATTCCTTTGTGAATCCCTCTGTGAATACTGTTGTATTTTAGGGATTATTTTCATTTTTAAGAATTTTAGAATGTATTTTAGAGGTACATATTACAATTTTCGGACAAACTCACACAATTAGATTTTAGGGTTTATAATCAGTATTTAACAAACTTATGAATATGAATTTTAAAGAGTGTTGTTAGTTTAAACAAACTTTTGTATGTGGGTTTTAAGGGGTTTCATTAGTTTAGAAAAACTATTGTAGATCTATTTTATGGGGTATTATCAGTTTTAAACAAACTTTTGGAGGTAGATTTCAAGAATTATTATCAGTTTAAACAAACTTTTGTAGGTAGATTTCAGATTGATTACCACGGTGAGTTTGGTCATAATTTTTAACAAACTTTTGTTGGTAGATTTTAGGTTTACACAAAATTTAGCACAGCATTATGTCTACAACATAAATAGCCTTTATTTTTCATTTGCTTTTACCTTTCATTATTCTTAAAAACTATAGATACTGACATGGACAAAATAAGAATTTAAGCAAAATTTGTTTGCAGAATTTTCATATTTATTTTGTTGGTTGTCTGAATATTTAGTCATATTGCCAAGTATAATGGTCATAACCAGTTATATTTTAGTCTTACAAGAGGAATGAGTTAAGCTCATATTTCTGCATTTACGATTTTAACATTTGAATTTTGAATCATAGATCATAGCTGCTGAGTGTCCTTGCTTAGTTATTAAATAGTTCAGTGTACTAAAAATCTGCAGTATATGATTTTAATCTAAAAAATAGCATATCTAATATTTAAATGAATATGGAATAAAAATGTTCATCTTTTAATTCATCTTTAATGTCCTGAAAACGGAACACCTAAAATAATAAGTTATTAACTAGAATGATTGTTCTATGAACTGTACAATCATACAATCATTTTTTATTGTGCACTGTCCAATATCGTGAGCTATAAACTGTAACAATGCCACCTAAACAGCAACGTACAAATTCTATTGGATTGCTAGGTATATATATGTGTGCAAATCTTGTATCAGCATGTAAATGGTTCTTTGAAAAAATTCATTCTTGTAGCTAAAGAAATTCTGTAAGGAAAAAGAATAAAGTACAGAATTTAGGTCTTTCTGAAAATAATACTGGTTAAAAATAAGTATTGATTTTTACATTCATAGAATATTGTACAATTTGTAATAGTTAGGCAGTAAAAATCTTGAGCAACAATATTAAGGTGTATAATATGCGACAACGATGATTCACCCCCTGGCGTGGTCCTCCCCACTGTTGAAGGTGATAACAAAGACGCCACTCAATATGATTCTTGTTAGTGGTGGCAGGATGATTAAATTATGAGTTTTATGCCTTTGGATTAAGTTACTGATAAACTGAATTTCTTAAATATATCACTAACTCTAAGCACACATTTTCCATAGTATATTTATTTTGTTGTTTACAAGAATCTTTCCTTTTGAATGCCGTCCTTGTTTCACCTCAAATATTGTTTCCTACTTGCATCTTTATTATAAATTTTCGATCCTATAAATAATAATTTATGGCGTGTATCTGATTGTAAATGCTATTAATTTCATAATATCTATTTCCTGCTTCCTGTCTGCAACACCTTAAGTTATTGAATGTGCTCTGTGCATGTGCACAATACTTCTAAAACAGTATGTTTTGTGAGACATAGGATGGCTGAAGTATGTTCAATGTTTGGTTCGGATTGGTTTTCTGAAAATTCTATAGCAATGTTTGATATGTTCATGATTCAACGCTAGATCTAGAAAATTAATTGAAGACATTTATATAAACTTGCTTGTACAAATCAATCGTTTGTTGTAACAATTAAGTACATTTATACAATCAAGACACATGATTTCTCATTAAATAATACAAGTATACATTTTACCAATTTAGCGTAAATTATACTGTTATGTTCCACATTAAATTAACCAAAGATAAAACATCAAATTAAATTGTAAACTAGAGGATACCTCACCGTTCTTCGCTTGTCAACGTCATAAGTCACTACATTCATGTTACATCAGCCTTCGGTCTTGAAAAGTTTCACTTGCTGCCTTCTTGGCACCTCGGCCTCGGTCTGTGCTTGCATCAACAATATTAGGTTTACTGTACTATAGGACTATTATAATCAACAGAAAAAATGTTAAGGTTTCAAATGAATCTATTCAAGCTATCTTCTTTTTTCCTAGCTTAAAAAATTTTGTTGGGACTGATTCGCTAACAGGATTAGATTTATAGATTTTCATTTTGAAGCTAGATTTAGAACCTTCAAGCCTTGTGACATGCTTATACCATGTGTACTGGGTGACAGTGGTGCTGTGGTGAAAACATCACAATGGATAGACATCTAAAATGGGATTGACTCTACTCATGTTTATGGGATTGGTCTCCGCTACACCAATTTCGTTATTGTGGTCTCATTACATTAGCACAGTGGGGGAACATGTTAACCACTCATCAAACTTATTTGATCAACCCCACTTTATCAGTTAACCACAATGCAAGTTTAACATTCCAATATGAGGGTTCATGTATTTTATATTCTAAAGTTTTGTACTTTAAAATTACTCAATGTATTTTTATTTGTAACATCTCACATAACATACACAGTTCAGTTTCCGTATTGTGTATTTTCTTTTAAATTTAATATAATTCAATAAAATAGTTACTCTTTTTATCTTTCTTTAGATAGTTAGATGAGATGGAAGATCTATTTTCAATGATAATATGAATATAAATTAAAATATTTTACTGGAAGCCCTGTAACGAAAACTTACATGTAAAATTTTTACTTTTTAATCTAAAAATTGTTGCAGGGTCAGCCAAAAATGACTTAATATGTTTGAACAATATTAATTTATTGATCTGGCTAAATTGATATAGGTATCATTTTGTTTCAATACTTCTAATGTAATATAAAATTGTTTAGCAAAATAAATTATTAAAATGAAATGAACTATTATTTAAATAGTATATTGGAGAGATAGGACATCAGCAAACTTACCTTAAAAGACAAGTTCACTAACACCAGAGTAGTAGTAACATACACAAAATAAACACAATCTCACAAATGTTCAATAGCACTGGCATTTTCTTCAGGTGAGTAGAGAGAGAGAGATTGAAAATTTGTGAGATGTGTTTATTTTGTGTATGTTACTACTACTCTGGTGTTAGTGAACTTGTTTTCTAAGGTAAATTTGCTGATGTCCTATCTCTCCAATATACTAATTCCTGGCCTAGTGCCCTTTAACCTAACCTATTATTTAATTAATAATATTTGATTCTTTAAGTTATGTCATATATTTTCAAACTTATACTTTATAATAGAAAATAATAAATAAACTCAGCAATTGCAATTACTTGTACTAAAAAAAAACAATAATTAAAACAACAATTTGTAAATTAAACATTTATTAATATAATAAATGAGTACCATTTTAATTCAACAAATATAGGCCATCTTTTTCAATTAAGTAATTTTATGAATAAATTATATTCTTGTAATTGTATTAAACAAAACTTATGTTATATGATTACAGGTGACAAAAAGACCTCTACAAAAGAATGTGGAATATATATGGCATACAACAAATAACTTCAGATAATCATTACTAATAATATAAAAAATTAAAAAAATAGAAAACTCAAAACAAATTTATAATAAACCGACTCTCAAATGTGAAACATATGATCCATTCATTTATTTACATGTTTTATTTTTTAATACAAAAAAGTTGAGAAATTTTTTACTAAGAAGATGGAATAATGTTTCGAAACAAGTTATCGAATTGAATTAAAAAGATACAGAGTTCTTAAATTAATTTATTATCATGGTAACCCTAACATTAACATGTTAAAAATATTTTATAACAAATATTTATTATTTAATCATTTTTATACCTAATATTATTTAAATGCACTCATAAAACATAACTATATAACTTGACATTTATTTTCAAAAATAAATAACACAGCTCTTCCTAAATATTTTGAAACATGAAGAAACAACACAAGCAAATAAAAGGCGTTTGATTTGCTAGTATTATCCCACTATACTTTAGTAATTGGTCTAGTTATAGTTAAATAAACTATTAAAAGTTAACAAATTGATTTCTAATACCATAATTTATTTAAATCAATTGGTAATTAATTAGTTTTAATCTAGCTAAGTTAGTAGTTTATCACATGATAAGGTGAGGAAAAGAAAACAAGTGAATGACTCTGCGGTACACACTGTCACGGTATACAGGCGTAGATTACGAGCGGGAAACTGCCGCTGGCTAACTGTCTCTTTGTGTACTTAGTTAGGGCCCTGGGTTGAGACTTTTGTAATTGTTAATCCAAGATGCTTTCTGTTTATATGCCGAAAAAATGAAAAGAAGATGGTTTTAACATTTTCTAAAAATAATTAATAACATTTACTTTACAATGTAAATAGTGCTTCAATTCCAGCAACTTGATTAATCAAAATTGTACTAATTTATTTTATTTTAAATTTTGCTATTTTATTTAATATATATGTTAAAATATTTATATTGATTACTTTAATATTTGATTAACTATATATTTTAAACATAATATAATTATGTTAGAATACATAGTAAACTATTAATTTAGTTTATTGATTATTGTTAAACAGTGAAACTTTTTTCTGAATTTATTTCAATACTTATTTGCTCTTTCTTAGTTTTAGTCTATTGTATTCTGGGGAAATGATTGTTTTTGTGCTTTTTCTTTTTGTATTGTTTAAAATTCAATCATGATTTAATTTTGTAAAATGTTTTCCAAAAACATGGGTTGAGGCATTGTTGATTTTTTGGTACTGGTGATGGAATTAGCGAATGTTAAGCAAATGTTTTTGTTTATAAATAGTCTAAAGGCTTTATTATTTATAATATAAGTACTAACTAGCAATATACAGATTACTATTTATTATTTTTAGCTACTATTTTTAGTATTTTTCTGTAACATACCACTTGTATTATTACTAATGTTTTTATATATTTTTCTTTGTAGTGTATGGTCTTTTATTATTTCAATTTTTTTTTAGGTGTAAGAGAGGGCTCTATAGCCCTCACCTCAACATTTGTGACCAATAAAGATAGGTTTCATTTCATATAAAATTAATCTACAAATTGAATAATCATGCATTTTAATACATTAATGCATTGTATTAAACATTTTAATCATTTAAATAGGATTTAAAATTAATTATCAATTATAAAGTTTTTTTTAATGTTACATGAAATAAAAATTGCAAACAATAAGCTATAAATAACAAACTATTTAGAAAAGTATGTTATTAATAAACAAATAAATGGATATTTAAGATCTATCAGACATAAAATATATTACGATATCATGATTTGTTCAACACAGATTTTATATACAATTCATGTAAAAAAAATGTTCAGTGTCGATTCATCCATTTAAAAAGAGAGGATCTTCCTATGTCTGCTTAAAGAAATAAAATACTAAAAAGTAGTTTATAATAATAGTTTCATTTCACAACTAATTTGTTGGAATATTGGTTATGGACCATACAGTGAGCGCCTGTTGAGTATACGTAGTAATGTACAACGCATTGTAGGACATTTAAATTGGCTATTGTGAGGAACTGCTCACTACCAATAAATACACACACATCTATAAGAATCCAAAAGAGATAGGGAAATTGTCAGACTTCCTATAGCAGACGAAACGAGCTTAGGGCATTTGCTGATATGCAGCGCTGGTTGAACATTTCTGCCACCTACACCACTCCCAACCCAAGACCCCAATCTGCTGTTGCTTTCTCTCTCAATCTCATGGCAATTTGTGATCTTCCCTCTCTCTCCTTGCCCTCTCCGTCATTCTCTGTCTCACTCTATGCTACCGCACATAGACCTAGAGGCAGCCACGCTAAGATAGCAAAACTAGAAAAAAGTAGACTGACTTTTTAACATTGCTTTTCGCTTCTTATAGATGTACATTAATTGTTACGAGCTCTCCTCAACCCCCCATTTACTTAACCCTACCATGATACCGTCTTTCCCATATGATTCCACTAATTGACTTACCTGAACCAAGGTGTCCATTGCGTGATTTTAATTAATGAGAACCCATAGTTCGTTTTTATTTAAATAATATTGAAAATTATTTTTTGCTTGTACTATGAAATACTTTAAAGTTAATCAACTAGACTTATGACAGTAAGATTTTAATTAATTATTGATTCATGTTTATTATCAGCAAAGTAAGACTAATCACACTATAGTAAAACATAAATAAAAAATGTTTATTATGTTTAAAGATCCTAATTTTGAAATAGGATCTTTACATTATGTACAACTGAGAATCTTCTATAAGACAGGAAGTACTGTGTTAAAGGTGTTGTCAGTAACTTTTCCATGCTAAATGCAAACTTATGGTGCAGTTATTATGAAAATAAATACTTTGTAAATTTTGAGACTAAATTTCTAGGATTGAACCCCCAAACTTCGTTATCCCCTCGGACTTCATAGATATTTAGAAATCCTTAAGGGTCTGCTGCACTTGTTGCCATATTAGATTTGATTTTTCATAAGGTCATTGTTAAATTCAAATAAAACTTACAACTTTATTTATGACTGTACAATTTTAAACTTGGCTTTTTTTGAAGGAGAATATAATTTTCTCCCTAAAACAGATTTTTTCGAACTGTTTTGGTTTATTTTTCATATAACGATAACCATTGTTATATGTAATATTTTTTAAAATAAACCAAAACCATTAGAAAAAATCTGTCTCAGGAGGTACTAATCACAACTGTCAATCATGTTAAAATGTGTAATATATTAAATTTGTTTAAAAAAATTTAAATGTGAAACATTTTTAAGGGAAGTAATATTCAACTGCAAAATGCGGACGTCATCTGCGGACGTCATCTACTGACTACCAGCAAAGCCTGGTGGCCAAAAAGGGAAAGAGAGTCAATTGATAGTGATTTGATTGTACGAATCACACAATGGTTTAGGAACAGATGGATAGACATGACAACTGGTCTTTGGATAGTCAAGGGAGAGCAAGTACAGTAGAAATCCGACTATCCAAATCAATTGGTACCAGGCCCTGTTTGGATAATCAAACATTCGGATAATTGGATTGTTGTCAATAAATGGTCTATTTTATTTAATTACTGTTGTATGTTCTAATGAGATGGAAAAAACACTATTTTAAAAGAGCATTGAATTACGAGACATTATTACACCTTACATTCCTTGGCAACATTTGGATTTATTGTTTTAAGATGGTGTTACATGTTATAGTATTTATTGAAGCATATCATTTGTCGTATATTTGATTTTTAAAGATTAAAAATACTTCTGTACATTGTTATTTTATTTTATATACATAATATATACAGTATAAAAGAAAATAACAATGTACAGAAGTATTTTTAATCTTTAAAACTCAAATATACAACAAATGATATGCTTCAATAAATACTATAACATGTAACACCGTCTTAAAACAATAAATCCAATATATATTAAATACTTTTTTCAGAATAAAATAAGATAAACTAAATATTTAAGGTTTATTTCATGACACTCTGAAAGCAATTCGGATAATCGGTGATTCGGATAGTTGGAGTTCGGATAATTGGATTTCCACTGTAGTTTCGAATTCAATACCTGGAAGAGAGTCAGAGGCTCAAGTGCAACAATATTATTTACTGTAGAAGATTGTTAAAGTGCTACTAAAATCTTTATTCAGGAAGTATGTCAATTGGCATTTGACTGTGTTTCTGTTCAGGTTACGATTGCCACTGAGCTGGGAAAAGTGGTTACAAACATGCAACTGGAGAGATCTGAGGTGGCTTTCTTCATATTCACAAACGGAAGCACTCTAAGGTAAAGTGGAGATTAATTATCAGTTCAGCAGTTAATGACATAGAGTATTTTTCTCATAGGTTTGTTTAACCCGGCAGTACACATGTAACATTTTGTTACACTGGTACGCGCTTGCAGACTGAGAGTCTGCTACTAAAAACCATTGGAGTGGCCTCGAAATTGCCGAGCTCGGAGTAACATGTGCGGACTGCGAGTCCGCTAATACATTGTCTAGCAGCACCATTTCCAGTACAAAACACTATTTATACTAGCACTGATGCCATCAAATAGTGTTAATTTTTATATTCTGAATTAATTAATACATTTATCAAGGGCATGGGATAAGATAGTAGCTACCACAGCCATTAGACACAATTAGTTTTTATATAATATTAATTATTTGGAAATGCGGATTCTCAGTCCGCGACGTGTGCACTGGAGACTTAACACATAAATGTTTGAATAAACATTTTTACAATTTTATAGTCTTTGATTATTATTATTAGTTATATTAAACAGTAAATTTTGTACAGTTAAAAGGTATACAATATGTATCTAACTAAAATTTAAAAATTTGCTTGGACAACTTACTAATACAGTATTGGTGTTCAGTTCTTAAATACTTTGTATCAGAGCAGAAAGAAAATTATCAACACTATTCTGGTCTGAAAAATAAAATTTCTCTTCTTTTAGAAACTTTAATAAAATATTTAAAGTTCAAATTTTTAAAAAGAAAATATTTATAAACACTAATTAAATGTTAATATTAATTAGTTGGTAGCGTCTTTGGTTAAAGCCCAGCTTCATAAACTAAAGGTTCTCAGTTCAATCCCAATTAGAGTTATAACAAATTTTGAAAGGAATCAGCTGATAAACACCGGTTGTTCATTTGGTCATTGGGTTATTAATTAATTAAACTTTCAAGGAATAGTTGGCCTTGGTTTGTAACAATGACTATATTCGCTCATATATATCCATGATTCAAATCCATATTCACCCATTTTGATGACCAGTGTCTAAATAATAAATAAAAGTATGGTAAAATATGATAAAGAGAAACTGAACATTTTATTTTTAGGATTTGTAGAATATCACTCTGTAATTCATTGTCATCTGTTTGAAAAAAAATCAGCTAACCTAAAATAGTAGATTCACACAGGTTGGAAGGAAACAAAAATTAATATATATATATATTAATATTATACTATATTATATATATTATACTAATAATAATAGATGTCAAATTTACAAATTGTGTTAAAAATCTATATCTTTAAAAAATGTTTTTTAAGGTAACTGTATTTTAACTAGCATGTTGTTAATTGAATTTAATATTTTAATAAATAAGAAATAATTTGAAAAATAAATGTAAAATGTTTGACAGTTGTGTTTTTTAACATCTATTTTATCATGTATTTGTTAATTTGCTTTCTTGTCTATAATATAAAAGTTCAATACTCTATTTTAAACCTAATCCTCAACAACTCACAGACATTTACATACCTCGGAACTGGATTAAAATGCATTAATATGATAGCATTAGTGATAAATAATATCAATTAATAATATAATTATGGTACTTAAATATTAAAAAAATTATGATATTAGGAAAAAAAGCAAAAATATGTAGAATTCTCTATTTCAAGTAGAAAAATAAAATAGTATATAATGGAGGAAGTGGACAAACTCGTTGGCGTCAAGACTCCAGTTGCAGCTAAGGATAAATAAGCTAGCTGAAATACTTAGTAAATACCTTAATTTAAAATTAATTTTGTTTACGCATTTTCTTTTTATTTACAATAGTAAAGTTATTTAATTTAATTACACTTAACACTTTTTACCTCAAGAAAGGGGTCAAAGAATCAGCTGAAACAGTCTTTGAAAAAAGTAAGATTATTAAAAAAACCATGGTTTAATGAAGAGTGCCAAAAACTTGTTCAAGAAAGAAGACAAACGAAAAAGAAAACTCTCGCAGATAACACGGCGGAGTCAAAGACAAGATACCAACTCCTAAATAGAGAAGTAAACAAAACCCTAAGAAGAGAAAAAAGAAAGTATATAAACAACACTCTATTACGAGCAGAGCAGGACTGCAACCAAAATAACTCTAAAGACTTCTACAGAAGAATTAGGTTTTTCCAAAAAGGTTTTAAACCAAATGTAATAGGTGTGAAAAATCGGAATGGAATAGTAACATGTGAGCCAACTGAAATTTGAAAAACTTGGAAAGAATACTTTTGTGAACTATTGAACTGCAATGAAGATGAAGCAAGGAATATTGAAGATGAAGTTTTGGCAGAGGAGGAAGAAGATCAAGGAATCGAAGAAATTCCTTGTGTTGAGCCCACAATACAAGAAATAAAGGATGTTTTAAAAACATTCAAAAATGGCAAAGCTCCTGGTGAAGATGCGATCCCAATAGAATTAATAAAGAATGGAACCGAAGAACTTTTCATACATCTACACAAACTGATTCTACAAGTATGGAAAAGCGATAATTCAGAGCAGACTCACAGCAGCAGAAAGATCATACTGGAGTTTAATAAAATTATTCAAAAGCAAACTGCTATCAAAAAACACTAAAATAAGAATGTATAAAACTATAGTGCAACCTGTATTGCTATACGGGTCAGAAACTTGGTCTTTTACCAAAAAATCCCAGAAACACCTTATTACGTTTGAAAATAAAATTTTGAGAAGAATTTTTGGACCAGTAAAAGAAAGAAATGTATGGAGGATAAGGAAAAATAGAGAGTTAAAAGAATTATATAGTGAACCAGATATTGTGGGAATAGTTAAGAGTAGGAGGTTGAGATGGCTGGGCCATATTAACCGTAGAAGTAAGAGAGAGATGGTACTCAAAGGTGCACCAGAAGGAAGGAGACCATTAGGAAGACCAAGGATGCGATGGGTTGATGAGGTGACGAAGAACCTGAGAAGAATGGGAGCAGATTTGGAGATGGCAGAGGATAGAAGAGCTTGGAGGCACATGGTTGGCGAGGCCAAAAACCACCTAGGTTTCCAATGGCCACAGGAGTAAAGAGTAGAGAGTAAAGAGTAGTAACACTTTTTAGTTTTACTTTTTTATTTTTCATTTTAATCTCAATACTCTTTTTTAAATAATATTAAATTGAACTTTCTGAATTAAAAATAAAACATAAATAAATGAGTTGCTATCTGTTGTAAAATGTTGATTAAAATAGCAAGCTGAATATGACAATATGTGGCTTTAGTAGGCTTTAATATTTAGTAAATACTTCATGTTTATTTTAAGTTTGTTTACATGTATTCTTTTCACTTATAATCATTAATGTTATTAATTTAATTACACTTAACACTTTTTAGATTTACTCTTTTATTTTCATTTTAATCTCAATACTCATTTAAAAATAATAATAAATTAAACTTTCCGAATGAAAAATAAAACTTAAATAAATGAGTTGCTATCTGTTGAAGAATATTGATTAAAACTGCAAGCTGTATATGACAATATGTGGCTTTGGTAGGCTTTTTAATATTTAGTAAATACTTCAAGTTTATTTAAGTTTGTTTACATATTTTCTTCTCACTTATAATCATTAATGTTATTAATTTAATTATACTTAACACTTTATAGTCTTACTCTTTTTTATATTAATCTCAATACATTTTTTTCTAAACAATAATAAATTGATCTTCCTGATTGGAATAAAACAGAATATAAATGAGTACTTTTTTTTATTATTAATATTTTATTAAAACTACAAGCTCAATATGACATTATAATTTGCTAGTAAGCTGAAATGCTTAGTAAACACCTAAATTTTATTTTAAGTATATTTAAGTATATTTAAGTATTTTCTGTTTATTTACAGCCATAATGTTACTAATTTAACTACACTTAAAACTTTTTTTTTTTTTTAGTTTTATTCTAGTATACATTAAAAAAAAATAAATATGTATTAACCTTTCAGTCTACAGAAGTCCCTCAATAAACTGTAATCTTTTCCTATCTGACCTGACTGACTACTACAACAACAGTAACAGCACTAGACATACGATTCGGGTGTTCATAGGAGATACGAACATTGATATATTACCAGAAAACTGCAACGATCCGATAAAAGAAATGTACTTAAATTTACTATACAGTGTAGGTTTTGTTAGCTGTGTTGATAAGCCCACTCGGGTGGCGGCAAACTCTAAAACGTGCCTTGATCATATTTTCACTGACCACTAGGAGGCCACTGCCGTCATATCAGCGGTGCTGCAGACATCATTAACTGACCATTTTGCTGTGGCGTTGAACATTAAACTAGACACTAAAATGACAGACACCGACACGGACAACAGCCCTACTTACTTAGACCACGAGGTGTTGGGGAGACTTATTGAGGCTCAGTCGTGGGATCATGTCCTGGCTCTGCAAGATGTTAATGACAGTTGCACTGAGTTCTAACGTACTTTTGAAACAATAAAAAAGTCAGCCACAAAAAAAAAAAGTAAAAACTCTCGTTTAAAAAAACTTAAACCTCGAATTACTGTTAGTTTAATAAAATGTATTAGACAAAATAAAATGTATTAGACAGAATAAAATGTATTAGACAGAATAAAATGTATTAGACAGAGGGAAAAATTGAGCAAAATTATGACGAAACGCGCTTTTGATTTGGCTGCTAGATTAAATTACATCCGTTATCGAAACCATCTAAACGCTGTAATAAAAAGAGCCAAATCCATGTATTTTAGAGAAAAAATGTCTAACTGTCAATGTAATCCTAAAGAGTTCTGGAAGATAATAAATAAATTCAATGGTGTTAAGTCGAGGAGGACTCCTTTTCCAACTAAGCATTTTTTACCGGGCGAAGACATCACCAAGCAGTCAGTACAGGAGGTAGCCAATTCATTTAACGATTATTTCGTGAGTGTTAGAGAACAGTTAGCGAGCGCGCTGCCTCCCTCCGCCGGGCCGCTGGTGGTGGAAAACGCCGCATACAGAACCAGGCATGTGTTCACATTGGAGCCGGTCACCGAGAGGCAGGTGGAGCGGTTTGTCGCCGAGATGCACGGCAACTCTGCCCCAGGAATCGATGAATTTTCTCCCACAGTTTTGAAAAATTATATAAAACATTTAATCACACCATTGACTCACATTATCAATATTAGTTTAAATTCCGGTGTTTTTCCAAATTCATTTAAAATTGCTAAAGTCATTCCACTTTATAAATCTGGTGAAAAATCGACATATAGTAATTTTAGGTCCATCTCCTTGCTCAGTACACTGTCCAAAATATTGGAGCAGTGTGTAAAAAAACAATTACAAGTATACCTGGAGTCAAAACATCTACTTTCAAGTAGACAATTTGGCTTTAGAAGAGGTAAGAACTCTGCAGACTCTTTATTTATGTTAAATAAAATTATAATGAATAACATTAATAAAGGCGAAAAGATTTTGCTTGCCTTTATTGATTTAGCTAAGGCTTTTGATTCAATCGACCGGGAAAAACTTTTTTCCTGAGCTAGGAATAACTGGATTACCATTGAATTGGTTAAAAAGTTATTTAAGTGACCGATGCCAAAAGGTTTCGATAAATGAAGTGAAAATTGACACTAAGAGTTACGACTACGGAGTAGCTCAGGGAAACAACCTCGGTCCATTGTTATTTTTAATTTATATAAATAATATAGATAAAATAAATATTTCTGGAGATCTGTTTTTGTTTGCGGACGAGACAGCTGTGCTGTTCCATGCTGAAACCTGGACCGATGTTTTCAAAATGGCGTCACAAAACTTAACAATAATTAAGCAGTGGTTTGATCAGAATGTCCTTACAATGAAAATTAAGAAAACTAAATGTTTACCAATAGCTCTTCGCAAAGGGTCAGAACCTGCTGCGGAGCTTAGAGTTACCACTCTTGCACTGGTGCACTCTTGCGATAACCCCGCTAAAGAACACTGTGACTGTGAAGTCATAGAGAGAGTCGACCACTATAAGTACCTGGGTGTCATTATTGATAACCAGCTTAGGTGGGACAAACATAGATATGTTAAAGTCTAAACTAAGAAAGTTCTTATACGTTTTTAAACAATTAAGTACATTTTTAAAAGCACATGAAATTAAAACTGTATATTTTGCACACGTTCAATCCATTTTAGAATACGGTATTATTTCTTGGGGAGGGGCTTTTAAATCTATAATAGAACTGTTATCTGCTATCCAAAAATCTATTTTTAAAACAGGCTTCCATAAGATAAAAATGTTTTCATCCGACTTACTTTTTCAAGAAACAGGTGTTCTCACCATAAGACATATATTCATTAAAAATTTTCTAAATTTCATTTTTCATCATTCCGATTTAATTTCTCCTATTTTTCATAATTACAGAACAAGAAATGCCTTGAATGTTGGTGTCCAAGTCCTTAGGACAGTTAAATCTGTAAACAATATGAATTCCTTCTACCTTGCAAATGTTTTGTATCGCAACATACCGAGGGAGATACAGGATCTGCTTGGCACCGTCAGTCACAGTGTGTACATAAAGGGTGTCTCTGCCTGGCTGTTAGGGACCAACTGTGATTACGCGGAGGACCTCCTCAAGTCAACCTACACCTGACAACACGATTACTTGACTTTACGTTGACTTCATTACTTCTATGCTTTACTTCCGTAACTAATACTAGATTACTTGACTCCATCCAATAGCATCAAACCCTCATAAGTAACTAATATATATTTTAAAATTAAAAACTCATGGCACTCACTTACTTTCTTTATTTTATTAATCTATTTTTATTTTCTACTGTTATAGGAATATGTCTTCTTTTTTTAATATTTTTTTCTCTGTATTAGTCAGTATCTAACGAATTATTATTACTATTTTTTTTAGTATAGAATATACATTTTTGTTATTTTTTTTCTAATAATAAATTATATTCAAGTACCTTTCTAAGTTTATTTGTCTGATTAAATTGTAATGTAATGTTCATTTGACTAGTTTTACACACAGTCAAAAAAGCCTATGTAAAACTCTCTTTTCCGATATATTAAATTTTTAACTTAACCTATGTAAACTTAAAAGGGAAATAAATTAATTTTCTTTCTTTCTTTCTTTTTAGTAAACAGTGAAAAATAATTCCTCTGCATTTATAAAAAACTGCACCCAATGAATGAATTTATGGATGAATTATCAAAGTATTTTAAAAAATATGTAAAAAAAACATAATAGTAAAAAGCTAAAATCTTAGTAGAAAGAGTTAAATAATTTCCTCTACATCATAAAGTTTCATAAAAATGAAAAACTGTAGGGTGCATGAATTGATGTAAACGAATAATTAAAATATTTAATACAATTATGATTTTTTAAAAATAACAGAAAATAACTATATAAAATATAAAAAGTACATGACGTAGTTAAAAGTGTAAATTAAATAAATAAAAAACTGTAAAAGGAAAAACTTTTTAAAATTTGAAAAATAATTTCTTAAACTTTTACGCATAAAGATTCATAAAAAATAATAATAATAATGTAGGGCACATGAAATGAATTTATGGAAGAATAATCAGTCACCAACCATTTGTGCTGATTTTTTTAATAATCAGTCACCAACCATTTGTGCCGAGTTTTTTAATAATCAGTCACCAACCATTTGTGCTGAGTTTTTTAATAATCAGTCACCAACCATTGGTGCTGAGTTTTTTTAATAATCAGTCACCAACCATTGGTGCTGAGTTTTTTAATAATCAGTCACCAACCATTTATGCCGAGTTTTTTAATAATCAGTCACCAACAATTTGTGCTGAGTTTTTTAATAATCAGTCACCAACCATTGGTGCTGAGTTTTTTTAATAATCAGTCACCAACCATTGGTGCTGAGTTTTTTAATGAATGTAGAAGAAATTATTTTACTTTGTTAAACCATTTCAAAACATGTTTTTTTTTTAAGTTTATCTTGTAATATGTTTGTGGGTTTGTTTACTGATCTATATTAGTGTAGCATAAATGCAAGTTAATGTAAAGCAGGGATTATTTGAATCATGCCTGTTTCAGGTCCAATCTGTCCCAGCGCTTCATGACGACAGACAGTGCACTCGAAGACATGACTGCGTGGCCACCAGTCAACGTCAACGATACTGGAATAGAGGCTATGAATAAAGACACTTTCAAGGAGCGACTTAGGAACTTTAGGTCTTTCATTTACCATCATAAAATGATGTGATGCACTAATCTGTTTTAAAATTTTGCCATTACAATATTCATTTGCAGTAAATATTTTGACTTCAGCCAAAGTTTTCTTGTGGATGAATATGAACTACTGTATTAATGATAGTTTTCAGGTTATTTGAAAAATCAAAGCACTGATAGAATAGTTACCCTTAAAGGTAACAGTGAGTCCATTTATGGAGTGATTTATTAACTGTAATAGTTTATTCTTTTAAAATCTACAATTATTCATTTATAAACAATGTCAACCAGTTAACGAGTTATGAAATGTTATTAGATATTTTAAAGCTATTACAACTAAAATATTATTTTAAATCTAATAAATGAATTTTATCAAATAAATGTTAAAACTAATTATGAATGAATGAATGAATGAATGTCTTTATTTAATGGCGGAGTTAGGACTATGAAGTTCTCTCTTCCACTCAACCTTTGTAAATAATGTGTTAATTATTATAATAATAATAATTAACACATTATTATTATTATTAACATAATTGTCACTTGAATGGAAGAAGATAAACATAGAGAGTTACTTTTTTTCAGTGTTTTTCTAGTTGTTGCATGCGTTGTAGAAAATATTTTTGTATCTTCTAACAATTTTGGTCGACATTGTTTTTGTTTGTTTTGATCTGGTACGTTATCACACTTATTTACTCTATTTCTGAAAGTGTTCCTGTGTCTGATTTCTGTTTCTTTTTTATTATTATTCTAATTCTTTATTCAATACTATTTTTCTTATATTCGTTGAATTTCTTTTACAAAAGCTATTGTAAAAGAATAATTCAAAAGAAACTATCCAAAATTGGATGGGTATCAGCTTTTCTATGATTTTAAAGGTTCAATTCCTATGGCTTGGATCTTTGGTAGGTTTAAAATACACCTTTGTTTCTGTTAGATACACTGTTGCAGAAACAATAACAATACTAAAAACAGAAAGTAAATAAATTACAGCACTAATGATTGTAACAATAACAATTGAAAAAAATATTACAATACGTCAATAACAAATAATAATTCTAATAAATACAGCAATAATATAGAATCCAAAAATGCAATAACATTAATAATAATAATTTCAAACTGTAACAAACAAACAAAAACGCAAGCTGTGCTACTTAAACAAAATAGTTATCATTTAGAATAAACATTAATATGATGACATTTAGACAAAGTTCTTTTTTTTACTTCTAGATTCTAGTAACTATAAAAAAAGTAGTTCTATGATTTCAGAGAAAGTTAATTAGTGTTATTGACCTTTTTTAATCTCCGTAAGTAACTAACCACATGATATGAAAAGAGGAGTAATTCCCAGCGGATTAGATTATTGCATACTATGGCTTTCTGTGACCCAAATATGTCAGATTAAAAGTATCACTTTGTATATTAATGAGAGTTTTCTATACATTAATGATAATGCAATAAACATCACAATAAACTAATTAAATTAAAATTGTATTACAAAATCAACACAGAGAATAATGTTGATTTTTTTATCATAGCTATTTTATAAAACAGTTAGTTTTATTTTAATATATATATATAGTAAAGTTTTAGAATTTAACTCGTTAAAATATGAGTATTTTGCTTGTGTATATATTTCTATATATATATATGTAGTGATATAAATTTGTTGAGGTTGTATTTTGTCTCATTATTTGTGTATATCATTCATTCTACGTTATCAACTTTGAACTATTAATTCACTTTGTCTTCCCAATTTTCTAGCACTAGAAATGACCAGCAAACAAAATTAATTATTAGTTGTAACTATTTTTGCAACAAATTTTTTCCATATGACAATATATCTTATTATATAAAACAAGCCACATCCGGACAACAATTTTTTTTGGCTCCAAGGATATTTTATTTTTTAATTTTTCTGAAGGTTTTCGACCATGAGAAATCAATTGGCACCAGTCTCAACCCTGGGAAAATTCTTATTTCTGCCCCAGAGGCACCTAGACATCTTGTGTGGGAATTATTTAACAATTTATTGTTTAGAAGATCGTATGTCTTTGTTTACGTACTTGTCCATATGTGATGGAATTATTCAATATTTTATTATTTTTTTGAACATGTGTTTGTGTATAATTCCAATTTATATACTTTGTCTGATTGTTTTTTTTCTATCACTGTTTTTTATTTTAACTCCTTATTAATTGGGTAATGTTAAACTGATACACCCAAGTAGGGTATTAAATTAAAGATATTTTTCTCTTATTTACTAGAACACCATCGGATTTTAGAAAAGACTATGTTTATGGACTCCACTGTCCTAAAAACTAATATTCATGGTCATACTGCTTAGAATTATGGCGAGGCCCGTAGGTCGATCTTTCTCATGAGGCGACACGCCGAGATCCACAAATGTGACTGTATCAGAATGCCTTGGTGAGGCCGCAGGCCGTAGGCCGAGCTCTCCCACAAGGCTACAGACCGAGTTCCACAAAGGGACTAAAGGTAAATGCGGAAGACCTCCGAAACTAAATTTTATTAATAGCCTACAAGGAAGAGCAACAACAATTGATCCTCAAGATCCTCTGGGAGATATGGATGCTACTTCTTAAGTTTGTAAAATTCAACTGAGAGAAGCTCAGTCTCGCAGTACTTTATTGTTTAAATTTGCTCTGTGCAAAAGAAATGTATGTATTACTAGAAAGGAATGTTGACTGTTAGTAGTCAATATAAATATTTGTTGCAGGAAAAAGATCAACTCAGAAGAGAGCAATATGAAAGATGTTCTTAGATGGTACAACTCTGTCAATGCTGCCCTCCTAAACCATCTCACAGCACAGATAAAAGAAACTGACAATAGCGGAGTTTGGAGGTAATATATATATAAAATAGAGAACTTTGTTGGATTGGGCTTTAGCTTCAGGTTCTAAAATAATTATTGCAACCCCTCTACCATGACTTCCAGCATTGAGCAACAAAACTCCGCCAGATGTAAGACGCAAAGAGGCACTTCTAAGAGAGTTTAAAAAGACCCTATCTACTCCAAATCTCCCCATTTTGCAAGATATACCAGAATGTGCAGGGCAACTTAAATCTAGAAAACCACCTCTTCGACTAGCTTCCCAGTTAATCTCAAACAAATTTTTGGCAAAAACCAATTGGGTGTTAACTTGAGATATGTCTAATGGTTGAAACTAGTTTGTAGTAGACTCTATGGCTTTCATCGGTGGAGTGAACCTTCTTCGTAAGGAATGGACTATGTTGAGTTTATTCCCACGGGTTTGGGAAGATGCAATTACTGGAAATTTTATTGGGAAATGGTGAATAATCAATCAGTCATGTGTTTGCTGGGTCAGAGTTCAAATTATGGATCACATAATTAATTACTGCCCATTGCGTTCTTTTCAGGGGGGATTAGCTTCACTTCATTCAATCAAAGAAGCAGGCGTTGAATGGTTATGAAACCTGTATTTGACTCTGTAACAGGAGATGAAATTAAAACATTAAGACACAAGTACTTTGTACTATAGATTTTATTTCATTTAAACATTGTTAATGGTATGTTTTTATGAGCCTGGTGGCTGGCTTTGAAAGCCATACGATTTAAAAATAAGATTCAAAGAACATTTTTTACACATTAAATTTAACAGAGAAGAAAAGTCAGCAGTTGCTAGACATTTTCTGACAACAAATCATGATATCAGCAAAGAAAATTCAAAAATAATCAAATCGGTTTCATCTTCTAAATACTTAAATGCCTGGGAAACATATTCTATAAATAAAAGTAATTCATCTTTAATGAACAATGAAAATGAGCCTATTCAAAATTCTCGTTTATTATCAACTTATTTTATTAAAAATTATACACTCTAATATATAAATATATATATTTATTTATATATACTATACATTATTTACAATATATTTATACTTATATTATTTAAATTTTTTACATCTGTTTTCAGAACTAATTATTGTCTTGTTTGTTTACAAATAAAGTTGGGTTGCCTGATGATGCCATTTGCTGGCGAAAGGCCTAGTTGAAATTTAAATGTATTGGTTTTATTGAAAATTTAATAATTTGAACATATTAAGTGACCAATATCAACTCTATCTCAACTTCACTAACTTAATAAGTATTATAGCTCTCCAAGTTCTTATCTTTTTTAATTTATATTTAGAAATTTCAAAAAAAGGTAACACGTTTACACATAGTCACATATCATTGCTATATCGACCCACTTATTTACACGTGACTGCACGTGCAGCTGTTTCATGTCATTTCACTGCTCAGCTGTTTTGTTTACAATAAATAAATGTAAGCGTTATTTATTGTATATGATAGTGTGGTTTGTATTTAATTACTCATTTTAATTCATATTTTAAATGAGTGATAACAATCCAAAGCATATTCGTGACCCAAGTGACTTAACTGTAAGTGAAATAGATCGATACGCATTATATGACTTCGATTCAGAGAAAAGTTGTATTTATCTTTTTATAAATAATATGATTACATTTCAACTTGCCTGAAAATGTTAAATTTTGTCATAAAAACATTATAACACAATTATTGATGCTGTGTGTTGACAACACGTTTACGCATCCAATTTATTTTTACCTCCACCCAAACTAAATAAGTGTTTGAATCGTCTTTTCTGATGTTAAGCAAAATAGTTTTTAAAACTAAATATAAAAAATTAAAAATGTTTATGTTCAGCATACGCTAATAGTGCAATAAAACAATCAGCAGTGAATGTGTTAAGTAATTATTGTGATTACATTTTATTGGTAAAAGTAGATAATATGAGGGTTTGTTTTGATTTGAAAGGTCAACTACATCAGTTCTGAATGTTTAGCCAACATTGTCTATGCAATCTATAATAGTGTAAACCAGCCATCCATTCACTGGCATATACAGTATGTAAGGCAGTCTTTTGTTAGTTTTAATGATTAATAAAGTCAAAAAATCGTTCTTCATCTTGTGAATTGTTACATTGAATAGAGTCAACCAAGAATACTTTAAATATAATATTTATGAATAAAAATTTTCAAATATTATATTATTAGAATCAACAATCCTGGTAAATAACTAGTATTCAAAATACAAAACAAGTTAGTTTTACTGTCCATATTAATTTCTATAAATGAAGAGCCTTTAATTTTAACCATGAAATTATTTAACTGATTAAATATTTAATTTTATTTGGAAATTTATTTTAAAAGTGCCTGTATGCATATTTAGTTTTTTCTCATATGATCACAGCATTCTGTGCTCAGGAATAAGTTCATTATTTCTCCTTGTATTATAGTTGTGAATTGAATTGTAATCAATATTGGTGGTTTGGTTTGATTTATAAAAATCTGTTGTTTGGTAAGTAAAAATTGTTAATTGTCATTATTTTAAATTTTTGAAAGGGTTTTTGCTGAAATTCATTGATCTAATTGTAACATTAACCTTATGACTTGTTTTGAAATTTTCAAAATCTCAAAAAAGAATTATATTTTAGATGCACAATAAAAAATACAAAGACATTGTTATATTTGAATGTATATATAAAAAGTAAATTTTAACAAGAGAAAGTAAATGAAAAGAAAAGTAAATGAGCTTTAATGCTGAAACACTAGTTAGGTATAACATCCTTATATACTATTTCATACATTCCAGAGTTAAAATTGTTAGTACTGTTTTTACATGCTCCTTAAAGTCAAGATTATTGCCTATAATCATACATAAAGGTGTAATGTGTTGTAAATGTTCAAAATTTTTAATTTTGATTTCAAGTTTACTGTCATTATTTACTTTTCTGTGTTTTGCTTTAAATTCTCAAGTGATTTATTTAAGTTTAACGGCTATTCTATATAATATATGGTTATAATTGACTGTATAATATCTTAATTGATAACAAAGTCAACAACATTTGTAGGTTATTAATTGCATTCAAGAACCTTTTGCGGAGTATAGAAAATTTTGGCATCTCTATGGTGTACGGCATCAACTACTTTGGTGCAGGCTCCTTGGTCAACAACAGCTATATAAAGTTCGTAAAACACTCCTTCATCGCTCAAGATGTCCTCAACGCCACGTTCCACTACGTTCCCCATCTCCTGGACGTTTATTACAAACTTAACCACACCATGATGGAGGAAATTGATTTAAGGTGAGCAATTTAACACCATTATTTACTTTCAATAATGTAGTCTCTAAGAATTATCGAAGATCATCATTTTTATGAATAATATAACCAAAAAATTGTCTGTTGTGAGTCAAATTGCTTTACGAGCGGTGTAACCAAATTAATTCAGAATAGCACAGGTACTGGTTGAACTTGTGTAGTACATATTTTTCCTGCTGGAGGGGTATAAATTGATTAAAATTTGAACTTTAAAAATATCAAGAAAACTGTTACTTAACTGTTACTCCCTGAATGTAAACCTAAACAATATCTTAGAATAAGTACAGTTTTCTTTTTGTAATAGTTTTTGTACGATGGTATATTTATTTTATATTCTCATCTCAACTTTATTTATATATTCAACTCATATTAATTTTTACTATTTGCATTTTCTATAACTCGGTCCCAGTCTAAACCCATAGATGTTACAGATGGCGATATATTGAGTACATTATAAAATACTAGCCTCTACTATTATTATTAATGTTAGTTTATTTATATTGTTGTTCTGTGCAACTGGCCACAATAATGGATAAAGTGGCCAGTTCTATTTCTCCATGAATGTAACTCTAGATTTTATTAATGAGAAATAAATTCATTTATTCAAATACTGAAATGTGTTAATAAAAAAGGAAATTAATTAATTTTAAGACTTTTATTTCTGTAAAGAAATAATTAAGCATACTTACACTAAAAATGTGCAAACAATTTTTTGAATTTTCACAGACGCCGGGAGATTCTGAGCAACAAACTTCGAAAGGCAGATGCTGAGGAAGCTAAAAACTATTTTGATCTTATGGCTACCTACGCCCTGGAACTAAGGACTCTACAAGCTCTTGTCAGAGCTGATATAAGGTGATAAATGGATAAAGTTAAATCTTTTAATAAAGTATAAGTAACAGTTACCATAAAAATGCCACAAGGGTTTAACCCAAGGAATGTTGATCGCCTCAAATGGTTCGTTCGTAAAATGTTACCGCCTCAATTTGAGGCGATGTGCGCACGCTCAGTTAAAGCCGCTTACAGTCGAAATAATACGTCAAAGCCGTTTCAAATATATTTCATTTGAAAGATCATGAACCAATGTTTGTTTACGTGTCTGAATTTTCTCAATGAATTTCCTACGTGGCACAGTGGCTTGTTGTTTCATTTGTTTACTTAGTCTCATGTGCCATCTGTCAATCTACCCGCTAATCCCCTTCGCCATTGCCAAGCCGGTATTTTTTTATGCTTGTTGAGGTTTCATGCGACTTTTAATGTTTGCATATTATTGAAGTAGTTTTTATTGATATTTGTGATTACAGATGATCCTTGTCGTTCGAGTAACATTCAAGATATACTTGAACAATTTGATTGTCATATTTGTTGCTAGGTATCATATTTAGTTATGATTTTTCCACTATGCATTTCTTTCTGATGAAAATAATGTAAATTTTATCCTTCTAATGCTATTAATAAATTTATAGTTAATTTTTTTAAGTCTTACAAATCACTAAAAATATGGCAACATTTGAGGATATTAGCACTGACATTCCTTGGGTTAGTTGCTAAAACTCTTCATTTGAATTTCTATACTCATTCAGGGTCAGTTAAATTGTATAAAAATGTTTTTCTTAGGCTGCATCCACACGGATTACAATCTGTAGCTGGCAGTTAGCAGTAAAATGAAGCGTAATTTAAGGTTGCATTGATATATATATATATATACGGAGACAGGTCACGGATCAGTCAAGTGTCACTCTGGCATTGGCAGTGCAGCTTGTGAAGGACGTGTCACACATGGATACTGGCTCCAATTTTTTTCAATGAAGTAAAAATTGGGTTCATGTGAACGATAAAATAGCGTACATGTGAACGATATATCTAGTGCTTTTGGACATGCGATAGATATATTGTTCTGCATATTGAAGCTTGATGAATGTCCGCTATTTTACCAGTCATGGAAATTGATGGTGAAATGTTAATTTTGCAAGTGCAGGAAATTAATTGTTTATATGATCTACAATGTAATGTACAATGATTACGAAAACTGTTTTGACAAAATTGAAGTCTGTGCGAATATATGTTGTACCGGGTCTTGGACCGGTACAGTTTCGTTTTTTTCGTCATTGTCTGCCAGGCTGCCTGAGATTCGCTTTTGCCCGGCGATTTGCGTACTTTGGTAGCCGTTGGCCCAGTTCCGTTTCGTTCCGGGTTCCAGCAGCTTCTGTCCGGTTGACCTGTCTGGTCAGTTGTCTTGTGCTGCCTGCAGAATCTAGTTATGTTTGGCTAGACAAACTAAAACTCCAGGGTCCTCGAGTGGGACATTTTCCCTCAGCCGGTCGTCCGGGCAAAGTTCTACCATCCACACTGCCAGCCTGGCCTGAGGACCATGTCTAGAGGCCATTGGTGACCCTGCTGCCCCACCTACATCTTTGGGGTATGAGTCTTCTGTCCTCAGGTCAGTGCTTTCCATGTTGTTTTCCCGGCGGCTGAGCTGGGGGTTTTGCTGTTCAAGTATTTATAAAGAAAAAAAAAATGGAAGTGCTATATAATATAAAAGCGGAAAAAAAAAGTTTGTGGAACTATGTAATTGGTGACTAGGCCTAAAACTGTTTGGACAAAGTGAGAAAACAGCCATGGGGACTTATCTATTTTTTTTATTTAAAAAAAAAAAAAAAAAAAAACTTGAAATACAAAAAGAACTTTTGGGGGTTAATATTTATTTATATTTATATTTCTTGTTATTAATTAATTAGTTTTATTTGTTGTTATATCTTTTTAGATTTTATAGTTGTTAGGTCCCTATGGTTAAGTTATGTGATTTATTTATATGTTTAGGTCTAGTTATTGTTATTTATTTTTTTTGTTAAGTGTATTAGGGGGGGGGGGGGTTTTGAAGTGCATTTTTACTCGAACGGTACCGTGTTAGATTTTCTTTTTAATTGTTTAATTTTTTAAACTTTCACCAAAAGGGGATTATGGTGCTTTGCTTAATTTTTAATTCGGGGCTGCCCAGGGATTCCGGCTTACTCCCTGGCCCGGTGGAATCAAGGGATGCGGGCCAAATTGCCGGTGTATTGGTGATACCAAAAATTTTATAATTTTCTTCACTTTTAGTCGGGGCCTATTAAATTTTTCTTACGTTTTGGGGTGTCTCAGGCTAGGCTGCAGATAGGCCATGTAGTTGTTAATTTGTTAATTTTGGTATTTGTTGAGTTTGTTGTTCTTGTAGCTTTTGTGTGTTTTGTTAGTTATTTAAGTGCAAATTTTATATTGTGGCCTTCTGCCGTTTTGATTTATTAAATGATGGTTTTTTGGTAATAAATTAGTTTCGCTCAGCTGCCGAGTTTTATTTTGGACCCTCCAACTGCCACCCGTGATCCCATCGCTTTACTCGTTTTGAGCCATCCCCCAGTTGGCACGCTTCCCAGCTTTGGTGGGGGGATGGGTCTCAATGTAACAATTTGTTTGGTGAAATATGGAATTAATGTAGCCATGAAGAGAAACAAGAAGATTTGTAAGTAATTTTAAAAATAAAATGTATTAACTCAGTTTTGGTAGTGGTAAATTTATCCTGTTCTTGCTTTTATAACTTGATTCTTGCAATCTGGGGAAACTATTATCTACAAATAATACACGAGTACAGTAGGCCTACAAGAGATGAGATAGCAAGTATAATGTACAGCAATAATTAGTAGCTTGAGAAAACACAACTACAGTTTGTTGCAAGTGTGACCACCATCTTATCAGCGACTTGTTACTGCAGGTGCAGTCAGCACAAATTGTCATTACAGCTAGTCCATTTTAAGGCTTACTGCCAGTGACATATTGTAGCCTGCATAATCATTCAGTTTACTATTAAATACTAATTCTAATACTAATGTTATTGTGTAGATTTAAGGTGTAAAAACCTATATATAAGATGCAGACTAATTTGATAGGATTATAGAAATCTTGTTGAATTTCAGAACAACAGCTGTGGCTCAATACAAAACATCTTTAAAACGTTTAAAACCAACTTTTATGTGATCAACTTGATATTTGGATATTTGGACTCTGTAACTAAACTCACACAACCAGTTTAGCCCTATTTCTCAGCTGCTACTTGTTTGTGCCTCAAGGCTGTTTTGGACACGATTCTTCATTTTAGACAGCAGAGTTCAATTGGTCAGTGTCATGGCCAGTTGGTGGATATGTGGGGTGTATAGGAGCCCATAACAAAATTAATAGTTATTTATTATAGATGCAGATAGGAGAGATACAGTAGTTCCAATTCCAATCACTAGGAGCAGCACTTACCTAATCCATAGAACTTTCAGTTTGAATCTTCAACTTCTAGATGTAAAACCTTTAGAAGATATATAATACATTGCATAAGTGCCCTGTCTTTCATTTATTTATTTTATTTATTGATAAGATACTGCTTTTCAAGTTATAGGTGAATACGGCTGGTGAATAAGTGTGATGAGTGTAGATAATCAAGTGTATTCATTGTTAATATAGCCATTAGTCAAGACAACTAAGGGATGTATGTACAAGGAATCCAACATTTTTAGTTTTGGTTTGATTTTCTGCAAACTGACAAGTCTGAGACTTGACTACCCCAGACTTCTTTAGTAGTGTCCAAGTCGATGGCAACCATTGAGTGGACACCGCGTCGGTATTAAGAGGAACGAGTATAGAACCTATCGTCTACAATCTCCCAAACACTTAGTCGCAAAGTAGCTGGGTTACAGCACTACGCCACCGTACCCAGCTTTATACGTCCCATCTTCCAGGATAAAAGTGGTAAATTTGAATCATGAATTAGCACAAAGTCTCCCACATTAACATTGTTTTGAGTAGTTTTCCATTTCATTCTTTGTTGTAGGGTATTTAAATATTCTTGACTCTATCGTTTCCAAAAACTTTGTGTCATAGATTGCACCAACTGCCACCTAGAAAAGCACTTGCACGCCACCGAACCCAGCTGTCGGTACTCGAAGGATCCGACTCGAAGGACCACATAAATATGCGTTGTGTAATCGTTGCTGTGCGTTGAAATTATAATAAAAATGAAATAAAGTTTGAAAAGAACTGAATTGTGTGTATTAGACATAGGTAAGAAAATTACAATCATAATTGGTTAGTTTACATTTTAACAGATTCAGAAAAACATGTGTTATTTTAAAAATAAATTAAAATTATAACTCACATGTTGAAATAGTAAACATTAAACATTCCCCCGCCTGTGAAAACTCAACGGTTTCACAAAAAACAAACACAAAAAGCGTAGGATGGAGAAACAGATAAGTAGTTAATGTCATTAGACTTCAACAGGCAAAAGAGATATTTTTGTTATTGGTCTGGACAGAATGGCCTCTTGACGTTTTGATTTTCACCACACGTACCAGACCATCAGAGCCAGGGCAAGTCTCTGAGATACGTCCCATCTTCCAGGATAAAGGTGGTAAATTTGAATCATGAATTAGCACAAAGTCTCCCACATTAACATTGAAGGCCCTGAATGAAGGATGCTATTTAGGGACACTCCTGTGGAGGTTTTTGCACTGGCATCGAACACAATTCTCAGCTTTGTAGTAGAGAATTCCTCTTTCTGAACTGCATGATGAGGTGACAAGTAGTGCTTTTTACCATCTAAATTCAATTCATCATGGGGTACCTTTTCCATAAAACCTGATTGTAGATAACTATTCATGCAAGCAGTGTAGGAGGATTTAAGAATTGTATCAGAATTTAGTTGTTTTTCTAAGGAGAGAAACCTTTTTCTTGCTACGTCAGCCGAGTTACCCAGCGGAGGATGAGAATTTTTGAATGGTAACCGAACAGTGTAATGCCCAGATAGGTCTCTTGAATGATGTTATTCAAAGTGTTTTTCACAAAATAATTCTTCAGGTGTTGGATTGTGTTTTTGTGATGGTTCTTCTAATTCCCAGAATCTTTTAATGTATGATTCTAATGTTTTATATGAAGACAAAGTGAGATGAGATCTATTGTCAGGTGCTTTGTGTTTTGTAATAGCTTTACCATGTAATATCCAGCCAAAAATAGTGTTATATGCAGAAGGATAACCTTTTGGTGCACGCTTGAAACCTCCAACAGATATGTCAGGAAACAAATCAGCTCCTAGTAAGAAATCTATTTTACCTGGAGTGCCAAAGTGAGGGTCTGCAAGCTCGAGGTTCTTAAAGTGGTTTCTTACATCAATGGGTATTGAAGTTGATGGCAGTGGAGCTGTAATACAAGATAACACTATTGCACTAGTGTGAAGATTAGGATGACTCTTGAAGCGAGGTTTTATGCAACATTTTACTATTCCTTTTGTTGAATGTACTACAGTCTGAGATATACCTTGTATAATTTCTGATCATTTTTGAAGAGGTAGTTGCAGCTCTCGAACACAATCTTCTGTTACAAAAGAAATTTGTGAACCAGGATCTAAAAGTGCTCTGTATGTTTTGTACTCACCTTTTAAATTCATAAGTTGAATTGCTGCTGTGCCTAGAATGGTACAGTTGTGTAAACTTCCTCCTGATGTGTAGGCAAGATTAGTTGAGAAGCGGCATGTGTAGTTTTGGACTGAACCTCCTTTGTAGAGTGTGTTGCAGTTGAGACCCAACGAGTGTCTCGTTTGGTTGAGTAAGTAAACTATCATTACGAGGTGAGTAATGTAGCAAAGTATAATGACGTCTGTAACACACTTTACATGAAGTACTGGACTTACAAGATTTTACAGTATGTCCTGAGGACAAGCAGTTAAGACAAGCTTGTTTGCATTTAATAAATTCTTGTCTTTCTAAAACTGAAAGTTCATTAAATTTCTGTCATTTGTAAACTATATGACTTTCATAACAGTACATACAGTTCTGAGAACCCATATTGCTAACAATTGTACTTTTCAAACCAATAGGTTGGTTGGAAGCTTTCTCAAATGTCTTTTGAAATTTAACAGAAGCATGTAACTTGTTCGAAGTGCCTGTTTTAAGCTGAGGTTGACAGGCCTCCAAAGACTTGCAATGGTCTTTTAAAAAACCAAGTAGTTGGTCAAAAGAAAGGAACTCTACATTAGAATACTTTCTTTCAAATAGTTGTCTAGTATGTATATCAAGGTGTTGAATAACAATATGGCAAAGCATAAAATCACCGTAGTCCACTGGGAACTGCATTGCTCTCAACGCAAGACAGTTTTCTGTGCATACATCGACTAAGTGTCTAAGGGACTTAAATAATTCTTCCTTTAAAAATGGAATATTTAAAATTTCATTTAAGTAATGACTAGCTAGTAGCCTTTTGTTGTCATAGCGTTCAGCTAACAAATCCCATACAATTTTGTAGTTTTCTCCTACTAAGGGGAGAGTTTTAGCTAAATTTTGAGGTTCTGACTTTAAGCAAGAGGTCAAGTAATGAAATTTTTCTATTTCAGACAGATTTTTGTTGTCATGTACTAAAGACAAAAATAAATCCCTGAAAAGCGGCCAATTTTTTAAGTTACCATCAAAGCTAGGTAATTCAATGTTAAAAAGTTTTACCTGAGGCTGGTTTTGTCCTAAAGATTGATTGTAAGTTGTCAGGGGCGTCATTGTTTGCATTTTGAGATTGGTATCTAGGATTTGAAAGTAAATTTCTTCAACGTGTTCCATTTTTTTCCTTTCATCCTCTAAATCTGATGTTTGTTCCATACTAATTAATACTTTGATGACTTCTTCATGTACACTTCCGAATTCTTAAAAGTCCTTTTCTAAATTATCAAATTGAACTTTAAATTGAAAGTATTCCTGAGAATCTGATGTTATTCCTTCACTTAGTTTGAGTAAACATTCTATTTTTTTAATTAATGACTTCTGTTTGTACTCTAATGCAGTAAGTTCTTTCTTCAACTTTTCAGACATTTTTGTTGTTGTTATTTTATCAATGAACTGTAAATTTATCTTACTTGCTGTAATCTGAATATCGAAGGACCATAAATATGCGTTATGTAAGCGTTGCTGTGCGTTGAAATTATAATAAAAATGAAATAAAGTTTGAGAAGAACTGATTGTGTGTATTAGACATAGGTAAGTCAACTAAGGGATCTCAAGCTTAGCAAGGAATCCGAGACTTACTATTGGTCTGATTTTTGAAAAACTGACAATCAGATACTCAGTTATCTCCCCCACACAACACCCAAATCCTTGTAATCCCCCCCCCCCACATGGACACCCCAGACTTAGTGTCCACGTAGATGGAAACTATTGAGGAGACAGCATGATGGTATTAAGAGAACTGATAACAGATCCTATCGCTTACAGAGAACATTACTCAGCCCCCAAGTAGCTGGGTTTCAGTTCTGCGCCACAATACCATCTAGTTGTATTGTATTTGTGTCTAGTCTGTTCTTTAACACACTATTAACTATTCTTATTCTAACCCTAAGATACAACGACTGTTATAGAGAGTATGTGAGCAGAACTCTGCTGGATGCCAGCAGCAAGGAAGCCCTTGGTATAGCTATCCTGGCTCTTGTACTGTTGATTGCTCCGGTAATCATTATCCTGGTCCGCAATGCAGTGGCTACAATTCAGGTAAATTAAAGAAGTGTAATATTTATGATCATTAATTCTCTAAGATAAAGAAGATGTTTGCTGTGACTACAAGGTGAGGGCGTGTAACAAAATCAGGAACACATTTTCTGAAAGCGGTTTATTTTATTAAAATAAATATATACTGCACTTTTTTACTAAATGTTTCTAAACTTCATAGTATAAGTATAGGAGGAAAGAGTTGACAAAGGCAACAGTTTATTTTAGATTTAGTGTTTTCTAAAAATGTTACTGAGGGAAAGTAAAATAAAATATTATTTAGTCTCTAGAGTATATATTATCTGATTATATTGATAATTTCTGTCAAGCCTTGTCACTGTCGAGTGAGCAGTTTTTGTGAAATGTTCAGTGACAACTGAAGCTGGTGAATAAAACAAAAGTTTAAAGTTTTATATCCAATAATTTTAAAAATTACATTTGAAGAAAATTTCATTTATAGTTCTGTATGAATGATCTACTCATAATTTCTGACATTTTAAAGTAATTAGTTTCAAAAAGTACTATCTCAAAGTTGTGACAAAAAAGTATAAACAAATCTGATCACTATTCATCTGTGTACAATAAGTTTTCAAAATAACTAACTATATTTCTAATATTTATTAAAATCCATCAGAGGTATAGGGGAAACCATATGAAAATTGTTTCATGGTGAAGTATGCATGGAAGGACTAAAAATACACAGTGCACGACTAGATTTAAATCTTTTAAAATTAATTTGTATGTTAGGAATTGACTTGCAATCTATATTCCATTGAAAGATGGTGGATCAAACTATAATATTGGTTATCTAATTGCCAACAGTCATGTCACTGACTGACAAATAAATAAGGTCCTCTTTCCACTTAATTGTGAACTTCAAGTGGTCGCCGATCATTGTTCGCTGGGTTGATACTAATAGGATATAATATGTAAATAAATTATTGTTTATAGCATTTTGTTTAGTTTAAATGGTGTAGAAAATTGTAAACAGTATATGATTTTTATATTTAATTTATAAGAAACAATTGAATAATTTGTTTCTTTATAATCTTTTCAGTTTATGGCTACATAAACACTTTATATCATATATAACATGTATAAAACTGTATATTCCTAAAAACTAGATACAATTTAGAACAATTTGGCTGTCTTGGATATTTTAATTTATACACAAAAGGACTTTGTCTTACAATTCTTATTACAATTCTTACATATGAGATGCCGACACAACGTTGTTGGTATTTTAAGGAGAATATGAATGATTATATGAGTGTAGGATGAGTGTGGATGAGTGTAATCTGGTTACTGAGTTTAACTGTTCCTCAGAAAGGGCAATTTATTAATAGCCCAACAGCCAGGGCAACTATGGGACCTACAGCTTTACGTGGAATCCGAACCACGTAGTGCTGGTCTGATTTTCAGCTAATTGACAAGCCTGATACTCAGTTATCTCCTCCACACAACATCTGCACAATGACTACCACCCAACATGGACACCCCAAACTTCTCTAGTAGTGTCCACGCC
>JAQJVL010003432.1:0-22500 GCA_035578905.1 Stictocephala bisonia
TATAGACTAACCACATATTCTTTCTGTTTGTCAAATATGTTTTATTGGTTGAGTAATTTCTTCTACAGTGCTGAGGCCAGCTTACTTTAAATATTGTGTTGTGATCTCACCTTCTCCTGATCCTTTGTTGTTTTAAGTTTAAGTTTCTTAATTTATCTAGTTATTTCAATTTCATGGTCTTTGTCAGTTGGTTGATACTAGGCCTATTCAATTTGAGTGGTGGCAGTTTTTGGAAATTGGTTAGTTCTGTAGAATTTACAGATCTTTAATATGTTAAATAGAACAACATGCTATTGCATCTGAGCTAGACTTCTTCCATTAAAATAGGTTTGCCGCCTTCAAGCTTGCATTTCAGTTCTGGCCCAAGTCGACAGTAGTGTGTAGCCTCTCTCAAACTTTATCATTGCTACAACTTATTGTAACGCTTTAGTGTTGTGCTCTACTATCAGGCCCGGATTACCCATAAGGCCAACCTAGGCCATGGCCTAGGGCGCAAGCTTGCGGGGGGCGCAGGGCAAGGGATGGCAAAAAAATATTGTATATTTTTATTTTCCTAGACGAGCGTCAGAAGCGAGCGTCCGGCGCTGCCTTGAAATAGAAGTGAAGTGAGGGTTGGGTGGGGGGGGGGGGGGTGGCCGCTGAATGGCTCACGATCACGTGTCACTGCTATCCCACCGAACCCACGCCCTCTGTGAACAGTAGTCAGTAACAAGCTATCAAGTGCGTGTGGTGTGAGGTTAGGTTATCGTGTGATTTTGTTGTGCATTACGAAGTATTCTTCTTGTTGGGTTTTACCCAAGGTAAGTTTTTAAAACAATTCATAATATACCTTATTTATATAATTTGGTTATTGAGTGATGAGAACGAAGTTTTCACCTGCACCTGCTGTGCCTAACCTCCTGCTTCTGGTACAGCGCCACTGTGTCTTGTGTCATTTATAAAAAAAGTTACAAATACATTTTGTGGCTAAAACTGCGAAAAACAATAGTTTGAAATTAAATATTGATGTACCGAGATTAATTGCTTTGCCTAAAAGGGTTTAAACGTTATTAGATGAGCGAACGAAGTGAGCGAAATCCTATCCCTCAAGTACAGTAGGGATAAAAAAGTTACATGTGAGTCTACCGTCTACGTTCAATTTGTTCATTGTTAAGCGTCTTCGCCTGTAGTTCGAAAATTCTAGGTTCGATCCCTGCCATGGACAGTTAGTTTTTTACAAATCATTAGGGATGGACACGAAACGAAACGAAACGAAACTTTGATAGTTTCGTTTCGGTTTCATAAAATGAATTAGATAAGTGCGTGTGACTTTATTGCATGTTTGTATGCGAGCATTTAAAAAAAAAAAAAAAAAAAAAAAACAATAAATATGTATAGTTTGACTTAGTTTTTGTGACACAAGTGTTTTAAGATTTAAAAAACAAAATAAAAAATCCCACTCGGACCAAGCCTAAGGTAGATTTCTCGAATCGACGAAACCGAAATAGTTTCGGTTTCGTGTCCATCCCTACAAATCATTAGGTTTTTTATATTTCTTTTAATAATTTATAATATTATATAGTATAATACTATTAAGTTATAATTATATAATAGCTATATAATATATAACTATTATTTAGAATTATTACATTTATATAATATTTATAATTATAATAGTTATAAAATCAGTCTTTGATGAATTTATCAAATTTGTGCCTCAGTTTTGCCAACTAAAAAATAATACTGTACTGTGCGTTTATTATGTATGAGTTAGGTAGTCGGTCAGTTTGGACAGGACGAAGCCAAATAGAGTACAGTAAATGAAAATATGAATACATTACATTTAAAGTCAAATCAGTTCCAATTTCTTGTTATATGTGGTACTAATAATGTCGTGGTTTTTATGCAGGTATTAAAATGAGCCAACCAAAAAAACGCCCATCTGGGGCTGAATTCAGAAAAAGAGCTAAATTGAAAACAGAGGAGAGCAAGAAGTTCTCTGGGACAATGAAAAATTGGCTGTCTAAAGAACAAGATAAGACCCAAACCAAAAAAGATGACGGTTTATTTTTGGACACCAGTACTCCTAGTACTGCTAGTACCTCTGTTCATATGCAGTCTTTTACTTCAGGGACAGAAACGGAACCGGACACAAGATCTTTAGCATTTGAATCCGAACCACAGAGAGACCCCGACCCTGAGAGCCCTTCCAATAGCATTGATAAGCCAACACCACTAGAACATGAACCTGAAATTGAACCATTTTGTTTTGATCCTAGTACTGCTAGTACCTCTGTTCATATGCAGTCTTTTACTTCAGGGACAGAAACGGAACCGGACACAAGATCTTTAGCATTTGAATCCGAACCACAGAGAGACCCCGACCCTGAGAGCCCTTCCAATAGCATTGATAAGCCAACACCACTAGAACATGAACCTGAAATTGAACCATTTTGTTTTGATCACGACCCAGCAAACTGGGTTGTAAATAATGAACTACGTGATTATGTGTCTCAACATGGGATAATTCAAAATAAAGGAGGGAATTTCTCAAAGGCAAAGAAGGAATATGGCAACCGTTTTTGGAGTTTTTCAAGTACACATTTTTATAGACATTTAGCAAATGGGGAAAAACAAAATAGAGCATGGCTCGTCTACTCTGAAAGCAAATGTTCAGTTTTTTGTGGCCCTTGCCGTCTTTTCCATTCAGAATCTCAGTCGGAATCATCTTTCGTGAAAAATGGCTTTAGTGACTGGAAAAATGTTACAGCAAGGCTAAAAGAGCATGAAAACTCAGTTTCACACAAAAACAATACAATCACTTTAAAAGAGAGAGGAGAGAAACTAGGAAAGGTTAATTCCCAATTGACTGAAATGATTGATCAAGAAATGAATTACTGGCAAATGCTACTTCAAAGAGTGGTTGTGGTCATAAAAGCTCTAGCTTCACGAGGATTGCCATTTAGGGGGTCAACAGAGTTATTTGGTTCCAACTCGAATGGAAACTACATGATGTTACTAGAAGTTCTTGCTGAATTTGATCCCTTTTTGCGTGAACATATCAGAAAGTATGGAAACCCTGGCAAAGGACATATTTCCTATCTTTCGTCCACTATTTGTGATGAGTTTATTGAACTCCTTGGCAAGAAAGTTACAGACTATATAATAGAGGAGGCTAAAAGCTCTCAGTATTTTTCATTGATTGTCGATTCAACGCCTGATATTTCCCACGTAGACCAACTATCATTTGTAATACGCTATGTGAAACAAAATGGAGAGCCTGTTGAAAGATTTCTCAAGTTTTTACCACATATTGGACATAAGGCTCTTGACATGTTTAACTCTGTGATTGACACTCTGCAGCGTTACGGTCTGGACATACAAAAGTGCCGCGGGCAATCCTACGATAACGCTTCGAACATGTCTGGAATATATTCAGGACTACAGGCTAGAATTCTTGATGTCAGTCCACTTGCATCATATATCCCGTGTGCAGGACACTCTCTAAACCTAGTTGGGACTCACGCCGTAGATTCTTGTATTGAGGCAGTGTCACTATTTACTCTGCTTCAAGAGCTGTATAATTTTTTTTCTAGCTCTACACATAGATGGGCGGTGTTAAATAATTGCAAAAACACGACACTAACAACCAAAAGCCTTTCCACAACAAGATGGTCTGCTAGACATGACGCTTTAAGAGCCTTACAAGAAGAATGGCCTGCAATTATCAGAGCTCTAGAAATATTGGAAAGTGACACAGATCAGAAGGCTAACACTCGAGCAGAAGCTAAAGGCCTCCTAAGCAGATTGAACCGCTTGGAAACAGCTATAATGGTCAAGTTATGGGGTACTATTCTTTTCAGGCTCAATAAGGTTAACAAATATGTGCAAAATGAAGACACTGATGCATTGGCCGTAACAGAAGTTTTCAACTCACTGATATCCTTCTTTGAAGAGCTCAGAAATCAGTTTGATATTTATGAAAACAAAGCACTTGATGTTAGTGAAACCAAAGTTTATGAGCTTGATAACAGACGTAAGAAAACAAGAAAACTTCAAGATGATGAGACTCGAGATGGGGAAGTTTCCTTTACTACTGGAAGAGACAGCTTTAGAGTTAACACATTTATTCCGATAATTGATAAAGTTAAACAAGAACTTACAGCAAGAATGCATGCCTATGAGGAATTTGTTACAAGGTTTGTTGCAATAATAAAACTCTCACATCTCACGACAGAAGAAATTGAAGTTGAGGTTAACAAACTTCTCAGTGTATTTGAAAATGATTTAGAGCCGGCAATCTTTGATGAACTTGTCCACCTGAGGTCGCACATGTCATCAAACAAAATGGAAAATAAAAAGCCGTTGTCTTTGTACAAGTGGATCATAGGAAACAAATTGGAAGATATCTATCCAAATGTAGAAATTTTGCTAAGAATGTTTATTTGTACTCCAGTAACAAACGCATCAGCCGAGAGGTAAGTCAAACAATAACAAACTTTTTACTTTGTATTACAATTTCAATGCTCAAGATTTTAATATAAACTAAAATAACGTAAACAAATACTAAACAAAGTCTACTTTGTCAGCTTCTTGGGATCACACACAGGTTTTCATGGGAAAGTAAGATTCCACAAATTACTCTAACTTTTTAATATACTACGTAATACGTGTTTTTATGAATCTTTAATCACTTCATAAAATTGAATAGTCTACTTTTTTATTGCTTTGTTTTCTGTATAATTTTTTTTTATAAGTGTCACAATTTAATTGTATTTTTAGGTCATTTTCCTGCTTAAAAAGGATCAAGGAATACCATAGGTCAAACATGACCCAAACAAAGCTCAACTCTCTCGCTCTCCTCAATATTGAAAATGATGTAACGAAAACATTGGATTTCACCAACACCATCCAATCGTTTGCCTGGGCCAAAGCCAGAAAGAGGAAATTTTAAAACGATGTTAAAAGTCATTTCGTTAGTAAATACCGTGTTGTGTTAATAAATGTACTTACTTAATTATACAGTATTGTTTGTGTTATTTAAGTAGTGTTTTCAACATATCCTTTTCTGTATTTCCTTTTCACACATTTGGGAATATCGCTATTATTGACTGATTGATTTAAATTATTTTCTCGCAAATGAATGTGTAAGATGACTGATAATCTAGGCCTAAATAAATAAATAATAAACGAGATATTTGTAATCTCCAACACAATTTTTTTTCAGTTTTGCCGGAAAGGTAGGGCGCACCATTTAATATGCCGAAAATGCCCCCCCCCCCCCCCCCGAACGTCTGCCGGGAGGGGGCGTAATGTAGAACTCTGGCCTAGGGCGCAAATAGTTGCTAATCCGGGCCTGTCTACTATTTCTGCCAGTATTTTTTTTAGTTGTTATATACGTTATATTCATGTTTTAAAATAATTTTTGGGCAGTGATTAACATGTTGTACCTGTCTTTGAGTGTATGAGTCTCAAATGAGGCACTGAATTGTTTCATTTCAGTGTATGGTCCAGTGATCAGAAGTGCTAGCATTTGCCAAAAGGCTTCGTCAACTAGATTTTTTTCAAAAGCAATAATGTCAGGTTTCTAAGGATGCTGAAAGCATCATACAATTATTGATTGTGTGATTAAACTAGCACTCAGCCAGTAAAACCCATTTCTCGAGTGTTGCATGTTTGGGCCTAAAGTCTGTTATGGACACTTGAGATTTCAACTGGTCGGTGTCATAGCCAGTGAATTATTAAAAAAATTGTCGCACATCATAGCTTTTACTACTTGTTTATTTCATTAGGTGTAACATTAATGCTTTATATAGTAATACAATAAAGTTACTTGGTGAATGAAAAACCTCTTCCAGTTACACTGGACTTTCACTTTTTAACGTTCCAGTTACAGCTGGAACGTTAAACTCATTGTCTGAAGACTTAATCCTAGATCGTGAAGTACGACATAATTTGTTGCACACAAAATTCCTTCTAAAAGCAAGTACGGCATAATTTATGCTTTTGCATTAAAATCAATAAAACATATGTTTATCATTAAGCAATCACAAGAAAGTTAGTACTAATCGACACAGAATGTTCTGTCGATTTTTTATGCAAGTTTATAAACGTAGGAAATAAAATTAAAAAATTCCCACCTGGCGCGGAGGTTGGGAGTGGGAAAATAGTCGATGACTAAAGAATAACCAGAAGACGGAATAAGGCTTAGAAAATGTCAATCTGCAGAGAATGAAATATTCTAGCCAACAAAACAAATTGAAATGTTGTAGGTGCTTTGGGTGTTTTACTAAAAATGTTTATGTATTTTCCATAATGCTGTGATTTTCCAACGGCCAGGTACGGCATAATTTATTATGTTCATAAAAGTTGTTGTTCAAATTTTATTTTCCGCTATAATCTAACAATTCTTGTATATTTCTATTCAGAAATATGTGTTCTATCAAGTGTTAGTGTTGTAAAAATTCCCAAAAATGATTTTATATTTTTTATAATGTTTACAATATGCAACATTTTGCAAGTGCTGTTTACAAAATTTGCGCATGCTGACTTACGGTGCTAAAAGTTTTATACTTTTTGGATTATTTTCATATATTTTACATTTTCTTGTAGCCAATATATTGTACTAACCCTTTCAGTGCCGCGAAATTTTTGGATGGATGTTTCAAAAGTGCCAGTCATTTTG
The DNA here is from genome assembly GCA_035578905.1 of Stictocephala bisonia. Lineage (NCBI taxonomy): Eukaryota > Metazoa > Arthropoda > Insecta > Hemiptera > Membracidae > Stictocephala > Stictocephala bisonia. Next base: position 6,665 of record JAQJVL010003432.1, read on the forward strand.
CATATGGTGTATCCAAAAGTGCCAGAGCATTTTTACTTAATTTGCAAGGGTTTCGGAGAAATGCTCTAGCTCGCTCAGTTTTAAAGATAAAATAATAATTTATATACCAATGTAATGGAAAATAACTAAGGAATAACATGCATTATAGATAAATAAATAAAAGTGCATGCAAAAAATTTCAAAAAATAAAAACACTTACCAAAAAAAATGTTTCAACAATTTTTCACTTTGGTGGAATTTTTCCCATATTAAAAAAAATGTTGAGAATTAATGTTTTATATTGTTTAATTCACAATTTAATTCTCTATTTGTAGGTAAAAATTCAGAGTTATTACTTCACTTACAACAAAATTATTGAATATTTACAAAAACTATACACTTCGACGTTTTTGGTACATTTTCTGTAATCAGTTTTTTCACTTGTATAGAAATCATCAAACACAATAAAGTCATAAAAAACACTAAATATATATTGAAAATTATAAACACTAAATAATATTTACAGTTATATTGCACAAAATGGATATCAGGATTCAACATTTGTGTTTCGGAATGCATTTTGGGTGTAGGCCCTTTTTGCATTTTATGCACATAAAAGTAGATTTTTTGCGTTTGCCACCAGATTTAGTACTTTCCTTACTACAAATGCAACAGTTTTTCTCCCTTTTATCTGGTATTTTTTCAATAATATTATAGGCTACACCAGCAGTAGGGCTAACACGAGCATCTGCATCCCCACCACCACCTCTTAGCGTCCTAACTGTTGTTATGTTGGTAAGGTCAGTGACATTTGGCCTGTTCTCTTGGAGTGTTAACCAATCTTTAGAAAGTTCTTCAATAACAGCTATTGTGTATTCTAGTCTTGACAATGGTTTTTGTGTATTTAATTTATACAGAAGACATGAGTTCAATACCATGCGACCAAAAATGTTAAATGAAACTTTCTTCCAAAATGTAAGTGTTTTTCTATCATCTAAGTATTGGTATAGCATTTGGTCACTGCCATCAACGCCTCCCATATAATCATTGTAATTCCTGATTACTTTAGGTTTATTTGTTACATGGACTGATATACCTCTACTTTTGGATCTTCGTTCAGATTCTGCAACGCAGTTGGTGGTGAGAACTATAACTTGATGTTTTTGTGATTGTTTCTCCCTAAATCCTAAAAGTAACAAGTTATTTTTTCTCATATATTTTTTCCCACTAACTGGAAATTTTGGTTTCATTTCGTTTGGAATACCTTTTCTTTTTATTCTCAATGTTCCAGTTAGAAATGTTAGTTTAGAGTACAAAAACTTTGCCAATTTCAATGTAGTAAAAAAGTAATCAACAAAAACGTGATAACCTTTATTCAATAAATTTGTAACTGTTAGGAGTTTGACAACAACATAATAGCCTAAGCCATTTTTTTTTATTTCCCTTTTATCTTCATCATTATTGGCACCTTTGTAGACAAAAAACAAAATGCAATAGCTTGTGGCCGAGTCGCATAAGGACCACAGTTTTACACCCCATCGATGCCTCTTTTTGGGCAAGTACTGGAGTAACTGGGAATGAGTTTTTGTGCTTACCATGCTCTCATCAACCGATAAGTTTTGATTTGGAACAAAATGATGTTTTGAAACCCTATTAGCATGATCGATGAGGCATTGAAAACGCGCACAGGGGTCGTAACCTGGTTGTCTGGATCGGGGTATGTTTGACGTGTCGACCATATGAAAAAACTTCAGAATTGCCTGAAATCGGTTTCTGCTAAACATTCTAGCAAACCAAGGACTGAACTGGCTAGAAATCTTAGTCCAATACATATAAATGGTTGGTTTTGGGTTAAGTCCCATATTTACCATGACAAGAATGAATGCCAACATTTCTTGGCGGGTTACTGGTTTCCATTGCTTGGTCCTGCTTTTATCTAGTAGGGTATGTATGTTATTAGCTAAGAATTGTTCAGCATACATATTAGTGTATTTCACAAATATATCTAACAAAGCAGTTGTGAAGAAAAGCTTGAAATATTCAGCAGGGCTAGAGTTTGGAGGTGGACAATGTTTTACTCCAGGGAGCTCGCTGAAAGCAAAATTGTGATTGTGGCCTACATCATTACCCTCCTCAACATTTACCCATCCTGTCCCATCCTCAGAGTCATTGCCAGAACTATTTCCATCATCTGAATTTGCCATACTAGGACGTCTAGGCCTACCTCTAGGCCTACCGCGTATTTGGATTGGCCTAGCATCGTCGTCTGACGAATCAGAATTACTAACATGATGTTGAGTGTTAGCTAAGCCTGAATTATTACTAGGTCCAGGCCTACCTATATCATTCTCAGGGTTGTAGTCTGGATCCGAATCGGTGTCGTCTCCAAATGGTTCACTGCTAGCACTATCACTATTGTCATTTATTGACACGTCACTATCACTGTCAGTATCGTTCACAATTCTCTGTAAAGTTCTGTCACTCAATGGTGACCTTGATCGATTCATAATAATAAAATAATTAAATATATTACTTCTAAAGCACTACTTATAAACATAAAACACTTGCACATAACCACAACTCAATATACAATCCAAACAAGATAAATAAACAGCTGAGTGGGTCAACATTTGGCGGGAATGCAGTCGGCCAGCTGACGGCGGGAGACTTCGCGCCAGCTCACAGACTGTGGAAGTAAAACTGTTATAATAAAAGTTTATATTCGTTTTACTGACGTAAACTATTTTTTTTTATAAAAGAACAGTTTATTATGAGTAGACTCATATGAAATATACGCAAAAATATGCATTTTCAAATTAATTACAAATTTATTTGTAAATGTCCGGCTTAACTGGACGTTTACACTTCTGTAACAACTAATGACGTCCGGCTTAGCCGGAGGTTTACACTTCTGTAACACCTATCAACGTCCGGTTTAAGAGGACGTCGGCACTGAAAGGGTTAATAAAGTACATATAGCAAAAAATTATACATACCCCTCATTTTTAGACTGTTATATAATTTTTCACAGACATTTTTCATTTCCGTGGTTTTTTTTATTTTCTGCAATAAACTAAAAATATGTCTACAGGTACAATATGACTATTTTTCCTAAACAACTTGCTCTTGTCTATTCAATGATCATTTTTATGAATTTATACTTGTACTATTTGAATACCTACAATGATCATACTGTAACTATGCACTTTTTTCATTTTTGCTTCTTATGTAAACAAAAAACTCCCTAAAAAAAACCTATTAGTTTATATAAAATGTAAAACATATTATAATGCACTGAATTATAAACAATTTGGCTTTCTAGGAATTATTTACTAAAATTGTTTAGTGCTCCTAAGGAGGGTTATAAGTGTTTTTCAAATTTTTGGTAATTATGCACTTTCTTGCCACCTCTGAAAAAACCCAATTTCATGTTGAAAAAGTGGTGTAATATGAGTTTATATCTGTTGAGGAGTTTATTTTATCCGCGGAAAACTTGTTTTTTATCTGATAGTTAACAAACCAACTTTTTTAAAAATCGTTATTTTTCAACAACTTTTTTTCATTTCTCATGTTTTTTATGCTGAACACAAATATATAACTGGTTTAGTAGTAAAATTACTTTTTCAGGTCGAAAAATGCATTTTTTCCTGACATAACCTAACTTATCCTAATTGTCTATTTCTCAACGAAAATTCTTAATTTGTGTTAAATTAGAGTGTTTGGCCTCCATGACAGCCTACCGGCCGTCACTCCGGCAGGAATATAGGTGAATTCGGTTTTTGTGATTAATAGTTGTTGTATATATAGATCATGTAATGGCCGGTAATCGCGATTCACCGCGATAGTAGTTTTCCGTTATATCTCGAGAAATATTTGTACTAGACCAAAATAGTTTTCAAATTTGTATTTAACGCAAAAAACACACCAAAATAAAAGAAATAAGATTAAAATAATACTTAAATTAAGGGAAATGTGACAAAAATACTAAAAGTTGTAACAATGGTTTTTTGAATTTTTCGGTAAAATACGTTATTTCCACGGAATAAAAAGCATTTCTCGTGAAAATACAGCAAATTCTAGACCCATTTCAAGCAAAATGTTTCAAATTTGTTTGGTGGCAAGAAACTGCATAAATACCAAATTTCTGTCAGATTTTTTTTTTTTGAAAATAATTATTTACTACCGGTAATTCATTATATGAGTTTTAATGGTAGCATATGAATGTACACAGTTCTTAATAATAAAAAAGTTTGGAGCATATTCAATATTTTTACAAAAAAAGCGATGAAAAAAAAGCTGTTGGGAGTTCATAATGGTTCACCTGATGTTCACGATCTAGAATTAATGCTTGTTTAAGTTTAAATCACTTGATTTGAGTGCTTGTACTCTTATATTCCTTTCCTTGTTACCATAAATATACTGTTTTTGAATGTATAAATGGTGTAAACCGTGTATAAATAAATAAAACTCAATTTCAGTAGATAGTCTATAGTAAAAAGAAACTTTTAAAAACTTGTTTTTTCAACAATTTTTCTAATTACCATTTTTCTAATTTTTTGTCGAAAAGAGTGAGCCTCTAATTTGGGTTTGTGGTAAAATTATTTTTTAGACCAAAATACAGTTTTTTTCATACCTAACCAAACATTATCAACTTAGTTGTTATGAGCCATTTGTTGGTGAAAAAATATTGGTCGGTAGCGTAGTTGGTTCAATCCCAGCTTCATGTGCTAAAGGTTCTAAGTTTGATCCCAATCAGTCAATACATTTTGAGAAGGATCAGCTGATAACCACCGCTGTTCATTTGTCATTGGGCTATTAATTAATGACACTTTCTAAGGAATAGTCGGCCATAGTTTGTAACAATGACTACATTCGCTCATATACACTCATCACATTCATACGAAATCCATATTCGCCCATATCTTGACGATCGGCGTCTTATGAATAAATAAATAATTGTATAGTTAGCAACTTATAGACTCTACTTTTCGATTATCAACTTACCTGGATTTGAAAAGGAACTAGGATCGTTTTTACTAAGCAATTCAGTTGAAGACATGTCTAAAATCACTTGTATTCCGATACCGGTAAATTAACTGAAATAACAACGAGACTCTGAAAAGAAGATAGCACTAAGTAGCTTAGCTAGAAAGCACTTATTTTCTTATTACACTTTTTGGACCTATTTACTTATTTAAGCTCTACTTACAAATTAAAAAGAAATTATACTAAAACACACAGGTATCAAAGGAATGCCGTTTTCAAACTTCAGCACTCAACTGTACTAGTTACTTAGAATCAGTGTTTATTTATTTTGCTCTTATTAGACCTGTCAAATTCAGAAGTAAGGTAATTAATTTAAGAATGTGAGTTAACAACAGAATAAATTCTGATGCTGATCAAGACCGGTCTTGCCACAATTACACTATCACTACATACAAATACAAAATCAAAGCTACAGACGATTGACTCATTAGTGATTGGTTGAATTGAGTCAACCTAACCTTAAACCAGTGTTGCCAGACTTAAACATAAAATTACGGGGGCTAGAGGCATAGACCTTCTATAGGTATAATAGAAGGTCTATGCTAGAAGTTGCAATTGCGTGAAACCATGAAACTATATTACACTTTTTTTCTAATTACCTTTCTAGATAAATTACTCATTTTTAGCCAATGTTATACGTATTAATAATCGGCGTTTAATTATGTTCGCCTTTCTATTTAAAAATATTGATACATACAAGTGATTTTATTTTATACATACATTAAATAATTAATTTTAATATATATATATATATATATATATATTCTTACATTCTTACATATGAGACGCCGACACAACGTTGTGCGTATTTTAAGGCGAATATGAATGGTTTTATGAGTGTAGGATGAGTGTAGATGAGTGTAGTCTGGTTACTAACTGAGTTCAACTGTTCCTCAGAAAGGGCAATTTATTAATAGCCCAACAGCCAGGGCAACTAAGGGACCTACAGCTTTACGTGGAATCCGAACCATGCATATATAATGTTAAAATAAAAACAACCTCGGTACTGCAATGCTTTGAACTGTCAGTACAACAGCAAAATTACCTAACCACTAAAGGGTCAATTACACGTGGTGAGTTTACTAGCTACTAGCCGGTTAGTTAGAAGCCGGCGAGTCGGCAAGTGCGCTAGTTGACGATTACACGTAGCTTCCCACTCGCTCACTCTCCAACTAGTTGCAGGGTAGAGAACTGCGTGTTGTTGAAGTGTTTTTAGTCATCTAAAATTTGTATAGTGTTTGTGATTTGTGAAAATGAAGTGGAATGGAAATGATATAGTTGTGTTTCTTGAAGTATACCGCAAATATCCTTTCTTGTGGAAAATTATGCACAAAGATTATACTAACAAAACACCGAAGGAGGACAATATGAAACGTCTAATGAGTGAACTTGAAGAACATAACTTATTAGGGGGAATGGATTTAAAACAAGTTAAGGCAAAAATAAAGTCAATCAAAGATGTATACAGGCAGGAACTACAGAAAATAGAAAGAAGTAAAAAAAGTGGCTGTGGTACTAAAGAAGTGTATACGCCAAAGCTGAGTTGGTTTAATGACGCAAGTTACCTGAATGAGGTGTCATCAACAAGAAAGAGCACATCAAATATGGTAAGTAAAAAATTTATTAACAAGTAGTAAATAATTAAAGTAAAGTGGAACATGGAAAATTCGAAGTTTTGGCGTGTCAAATAAATTAGCGTCTGAAAATAATTGTGTATTGATCGGAAAATATGTAAGTTGACAAAAATGTTACTATTTGGCCCATGGCCACTTCTAAACACTTAAAACACATTAATTCCAACTTTCTCCCATTGCCAGGGGAGTGTATTTTCTTCAGTAAAGTATTTCACGTATTTCTTCCTAATTCACTCAGCAATCTTACTGTAGTTATTGCTGCTTAGTTTAGCCACAGGTTGCAGAGCAGTGGGACTTTCCCTCCAAAGCCCAGGTGTTACATTACCATTATTGAAATCCTCTCGGTCCACTGCTTGTTGTGGCATGTAGTTGCCTGGAGCAGTCTTTCTTAGCCAGTTATGCAGACTGCAAGCAGCAACAATAACTCTATCAACAGTATCAACTTTTACCTCAATTGGCCTCGAAAACACTCGGAATCGCCAGGCTAGTATGCCGAAAGCATTCTCCGAAACTCGCCTGACACGAGAAAGACGATAATTAAATATTTTTTCTCCGTCACTGAGCCCAACTTTGCTGTAAGGTTTCATGAGATCTGGTCTTAGGGGGAAAGCATCGTCTCCGATAATAACAGAGCTCTCCGGAAATCCAATTGTTTTACTTTCGATTGCAATGTTTAGTGTACTGTCTTTAAATATTGCGCTGTCACTCGCTCGGCCATTTCCTCCTACATCCAATAAAGGTGAAGCAGTAATCGGCATCAACCATAGCAAACAATATAACACTATATGTTTTTTTGTAGTTGAAGTACACTGAACCGGAAAAAGGAGGTTTTTTAACGACGATGTGTTTACCATCTATAGCACCGACACATCCAGGGAAGTTCCAGCGCTGAAAGAATAACTTCTCGATTTCTTTCCATTCACATTCTGTTTTAGGAACCTGCAAAGGAAAAAATTGTATTAAAACTTGTAATATTAAATGTAAAATATTCATAAAGTATTATAAGCTCTTGTTCTTTTGCAGTATCTGTCAAACAAAAGTATCCAATCGATACCAGATGAGGAGTCTGAAGGCGTGGCAATTGAGTCAGATGCAGGCGACACTGATAACAACTCCACTGGAAACATCATCAAGGCTCACTCGTCTACAGCTATGGGCCCACCAGAGCCTCCAAAGAAAAGGTACAGAAAAACCCCACAACCAGATCCTCCCAGCACTGACATATCACAGGCAATTCAGAAACTTGACAAAATTGCACACAATGTAACTGAGGATAAGCAATATGAGCAGTTCGGTAGATATGTTGCTGCAGAACTCCGACAGCTACCTAAACGAGAAGCAATTTTGCTGCAGCAAGAAATTCAAGGTTGTATAACCCGTTCAAAGCTTTCTCTATTGGATAACGAACAAGAATTTCACGACTTCACATTTATGCTATCTCCAAATGGTGATGCACTTACTTCGACAACTACCTCTTCAAACGAAGAAGAAGATGTATTACAAACAGCCATGATAAATACGTTTGGAAAATTGAATTAATAAGAACTATGAATACAAATGTACTTACATAAAATCAATTCTTTTCCAGTGTTTGTAAACCTTATAGACACTTGTTAATCAATAGAACTATGTTATAATACAAATTTAATTACATGAAATAAATTATTTTTCATTGTTTGTAAAGCGTAGATAATTTATTAACACTCACCTCAATGAATGGTCGAAGGACGCAACAAATCGCTGTAAGTACGTAGGGTATAAACTGTGATATCGTTGATTCCGGGACTCTAAACAGGTACTCTAAAGATTTAAATGAATCTCCAGTGGCTAAATATCGTAACGTTATTTCCAGTTTTGTGGCTACTGGGATTGCCATCCTCATTACCGTGTCCTTTTTTTTCAGCATTCCATCCACCATACCCAGCAATACATCGAACTGTGCACTGGTAATTCTTAAAATATTTCTATATGCTGTAGCATCTTCGTCTTTCAGCTCCCTTAATAATGTACTTGATGCACCATAACTTTCCCGTCTTCGTATCCACGGTTTCACCCACACACCTCTCCGACGTTTCGTTCTCTCCTTTTCTCTACGTATTAACTCTGCTTTTAATATAGTTGATAAAACAACAACTCCGGCTACAACAAAATCCTCCGACATTTTCACCAAAACTGGCTTGTCACTTGCTGCTTTTTGACTAGCAACTCCATTTACACACGGCTAGTTTACTAGATAGCTCGCTCAAACGCCGGCGAGTAGCGATTAAAGTAGACCGGTCTTCAACTTTTTCGCCAGCTTCTTTACTAAACGGCTACTAGCCAACAAGCTTGCTAGTTGGTGATTACACGGAGCTAGTTTACTATCAACTAGCGAACTAGCCGGCTAGTAGCTAGTAAACTCGCCACGTGTAATTGACCCTTAACTGACAACAATAACTGATTAGATATAACGAGCATGTTTGTCAAAGTCAAACAAGCTCAAGTGTCCATATTTTTAGACAGGGGTCTAACTAAACAATGTTAAATACTAGCATAGACCTTCATATTATAGGTATAATAGAAGGTCTTTGGTACTAGTCTATGTGTGTGTATGATGGAGGTAAAACACCCTTATAATTCTGCCAGGCTGCGTATTAAAATGAAAATCAGTGGCAATTTCATATCTCGCCAGACGTATTTTATAGCACATTATGCTAATTTAACGTATACAAATATTTAACTTGGGAATCTTTAATATTATCGTTTGTAATGCTTCAGATGTCCTCTGAAGTTTCTACAGTACAGTAACACTTTTGTCTTTGATTCGTACAAAAACGATAATAATTATTGTACGCCTGGCAACACTGCCTTACCCGTGCCTGTTCCGAACTTTTTTGTGCAGAACTCAAATTTCTTTATTTTTTACAATAAATACATTGTATAATAGCGTCATAAATGTAATACATTCCTTACAGCTGTATAACTACATAGTTTTAGTAAACGAAACATAATCTTTAACACCGTAGAAAGCTTCTTTCTGCAGTATTTTCATGACCCCCTTCCAAACAAAACACGATCTTTTTAAACTTTAAGTGATGGTGGGAAGAATTGAATAGGGTAACACCATTGTATAGTAGATGATTTTTTTTTAAACTTGTTCTGTGGCGTGGAATTTTTAAATTGTTATTTTCTCTAAGTGAATAACACGTTCAATTATTTAACTCTATATCTTGAAATAAATTAAGATTTTGAAGAACAAAAACAAGGACGGCATTAATATAAATACATGGAAAAGTTAAAGTTTTATTGTTTATAAAGAGAGATCTGCATGAAGAAGTAGACGGTTTTTTTAAAAATTACTCTAACTGCACGTTTTTGTTGTTTAAATAAATTGTTGGTTAAATAATTTATCGCTTGTATTTTTGTTTTATTAATATTTAGCATTCATGCTTGAAATGGCCATCGGTCATTGATGCTTACTATATCAACATGTAAACAATTTATTTAAGCCTTCTGCATGTGTAGCTTCTATTTTCAAATGGTTTATACTGTTAATGGATATATTAACTATATAATTCCTAAAAAAAACTAACAACAATGGAATTGAGCTAGCCTATATTTTTAACACTCTGGAAGGGATCTTTAACATGTTAAAACATAAATAGAGCAACCTGGATTCTTTCCTCATTTGAAAACTGTTCTTTATGTATATTTTTTAGCTTCTTTGTTTTGAAAAACGTTCTTTGTTTTACAATGTTTCTTTTTTGATAAATGCAGTTGGTTCCTTAAACATTAAATAATCTTCATAGTAATTTCATTATATAACAATAATGTAGTTAGTTTATTATTTTTATAAAATTCTTATACATATTAATTATTTTATTGTTGTTTATTGGAAAACAAAAAAAAAACATAATAAAAATAAACTTTTTCATTTAATTATGTAAGTGAATTACAGTAAAATATTGTGAGCTGTTTTTAAAACCCCCCAATTGCATTGTTGAAAAACTGTGTGACAAATTCCCAATAGAAACACTTCAACTATTTAACTTATACAACTGAAATCAAGAAAAAACTTTCTTAACGCTTAAGTTTTTACTTTTTAGGAGAACTGTTATTAAATATTATAGCCTTTATAATTCCATGATAATTTTGGAAATATATAGGCCTATTGTAACTTACAAACATATAACTACTTTTTTATTAAATCTGTAAATGACATAAGTGATTCTACAGTGAAGCCAAATATCACTGCTTTAGAGCTAATTATTCAAAATTGCCCTATGCCTAAATCTTTTAATTTCTCCCCAGTTTCTTCAGAAACTGTTTTATGTATTGTTAAATCTTTTAAACCATCAGATAGTTTAGATATTTATGATAATTCATATAACCTAGTTAAAAAAGTAATATACAGTTTAGTGTGTCCACTAACCTATTGTGTGAATAGATGTTTCCTACAAGGATATTTTCCGTTAGAACTTGCGGTCCAGAGTGGTGCCAGTATATAAAAAAGAAGAAAAAGACTCCAACAAGCTACAGTAGAAATACTGGAACTATATCTCTTGTTTCAGTATTTCTAAAATGTTAGAATCTGTAATTTATAGTCAGTTATCTGAGTATTTTGAACAAAATTTCTTATTTAACAAATCACAGTTTGGTTTCAGGAAAAAAATTATCAAAAATACATGTTATATATTCCCTAGTTAACATTTTTTACAAGTTTTTGAAAGTAAATGTTTTGCTCAAACCACCTTCTGTGACTTGAGTAAGGCCTTTGACTGTGTTGAACATGATGTAATTTTAAAGAAAATGCATTTCTATGGTGTTGGTGATGTAGGTTAGAAAATTTTAAAATCTTATCAGATAACCAGATTCTGGAAACTCGTAGACAAATCTTTTGCGTAGACAAATCTTTTGCGTAGGAAAGGACCAATCTATGTGGCCTTTGTTAAAGAAGGTGTTCCGCAAGTCAGTACTAGGGTCAAATTTTTTCCTAGTGATGATAAATGATCTACCATCACACATTAAAACAGATACAATATTATACGCAGATGTTTTTCTCAATTATAGAAGTGAAATCAACAACCTCAAAAATATAGTTGAGAACAATTTCTCAAGCATCAATGTGATTCAGGGCAAACGGTTTCTTATTGAATGATACGAAAACACAGGAAATAGTTTTTAGTTTAAGAGATATGCTACTTTCTAATTATTTTATTAATGTTTTTTAGGAGTTTATATTAATCATAAGCTTAGTTGAGAACAGCACATAAATTATATTAGTGGTAAACTGTCTAGTTATTTTTTATTGAAAAGTCGAAAAAACTGTGTTCTAGACAGTAATGTTAGGTCACCTTATTTTAAATTTTTTCAAAGTATACTTAATTATGGAATTTTACAGAGGGGTAATTGTAGTTATGTCAATGATATTTAACTATTACAGAAAAAGGCTATTAGATAAATTACTGGTTCAGATAACAGAACACATTGCAGGCCTTTATTTATCCAATGTAAAATTTTGATTGTAATTAACTTGTATATTTATTCAGTATTAATACACATTAAAAATAAAATACCAGAAATGCAACACAGGAAAAATGTTCATACCCACAATACAATAAATAATAATCATATCTATATTGTCCAAATCAGTTAATAGTTATGAAATAATTGGCCAGAAATTGTTAAACAAACTGCCCGAGACACTACAAGATCCTGTCATTTCTATAGAACAGTTTAAATTAAAACTATAACTGGTTGCTACTCCACCCATTTTATAACTTAAAAGAATTTTTTTTAATTACATTTTTTTACTATAGATCTATTTCAATTGTGCTGATTGTATGTCTATATATTTATTGTAAATTTTTTTAGATTACGCAAATTGACGTTGTCTATTGCTTACTCCACCCATTTTATGACTTAAAAGAATTTTTTTTAAATAATAGGCCTATTATTTTTTTTTACTATCCATTATAATTGTGTTGATTATATGTTATATATAAAGTATAAGTATTGTACGTATTTTTAGATTAAGATCATTGAAGTGTCTATTGCTGTAAAGTGCTTAATGACAATAAATTCTATTTATTTAAAGACAAGGTTTTTAAACATACATTATTGACATATTCCTTTACTTAATATGTACATTGATGATTAAAGAAAGTTTTAATTAAATAATTACTTAAAATTAATAATCTGATTAGGTAATTTGTAGATATCTGAATAACAATTCAGAACTATACTTTTCTGCAACAAATACAAAATAATGGTAATAATGAAAGACTAACAATATGTTGACTTACTTTTAATAAAACAGATGTGGATTCTGTTGGGTTGCCATAATGGTTGATTGTAATCTTGTTGATTCTTTTTCAAACCATTCTAACTGTTCTTTAGTCTTTACCATACTAACTATTTTCTGCAAGTTCTCAGAAAGTTTTAATTTTCTTTCCTCTAAATCTGCATCTACACAAATAGTTGCTGCAACATCTTTGGCAACATCTTGCGGAATTTCTTCATTAGAAGAATTATTAATTGAAAGAGGGTTTGTGTCTCTCTCATATTTTTTAACCCTTATGTGTTTAAGCTCAGCTTTGTGGCCTACATGTGAGGACAAATAAATAACATGGACCCCTTTATCATCAATAGTTGCTTTCATGTAAGCTGGACAGAAGCCATTTATTTTACATGAACCTGTCCTCTTTAACTGTCTCTTGTTCAAGCTAACAGATTTAAAAATACCACTGCGGTGGCATTTGTAAGTACAAGTTGACAAACCACTGGATGAGTGAGTTGATTCTTTCGTAAAAAACGACACAGATTTCTTTTCAATTTCATCTTTCCATGTATTGAAATCTTGTAAAGAACAAAAATTATGCCGTTCGTGTTGTAAATGGATATGATGAGTAATTTTAAAATGAAAGTTAATCATTTTTTTGCCTTTACCAACAGCTATAAAAGGACAAAGAGGACATTTCTTACTTATTGATGAAGTTACTTTGGGAGCTTTGTGTTTTTCTCTCTTGTGATAGTTCAAACGACTTTCTTTCATAAAGGAAGCATTACACTCTGAACATTTGTAACGCTTTACAAATGATTGATGAGAATTCTCATTTTTTTCCTCGTGCCTTTTTACGTGTTTTTCTAAAATTGACCTGTGACAAGTCTTAAAATCACAGTAAGAACAATGTTTTTCTTCTTCTAAATGAATGGTTCTTACATGATAATCCAATGAACTCTTCGAAGAATATTGTTTATCACATAAAATACAAGTGAATTTTTCTCTATCTGAAATTATTTCCCCACTAGAATTTCTCAAGTGAACCGATTTTATATGTCTATGACAATTACTTCTCCTATTAAATTTTTTTAAACAATACTCACAAGTTGCTGGAGGAGTCATGACAGAATGTATTTACACAAGAATCTTTAACAAGAAAACATTGTAAATACATATCTTATCTTTTTTCGTTTAGTAACGAAATAAATACTGATTGCAAACTATATAGAACAGGGGACTTGCCAATTTTTAGCTGAAATTTTCTCATAATAGAACAATAACAAAGACACAAAAATATAATCTTTTTCAGCTGAAGTCAGGATATGAGGAAAAACATAATATATATTTGTTTGCAAATATAGAGCTTTGGATACTCAAATAGTGCTGATTTTTGTCTTTGTCACTAACCAATCAAACCACTACTAAGGTTCAGTTTCCACTTAGGAAATGTCCAGTTTAAGTAAGGTTATGTTTTGATAGAATAACCAGCTTGGGTATTTGTTAGGTTAGATAGGTTGGGTTCTATATACAACTAAGAAAATTTTCTTAGTTGTATATAGTCTACAAATAGCAAGGGTAAGACTACATAGACCTCTCTTACACTTAACCATTAAGGTTAAACTTGTAGGTTGGATTAGGTTTTATGAGTAGGCTGGTGTTTTAGATTCGTGATTGTTAACCTAACATTATCAAAACTAACATAATCAATCTGACCAAATCTAACATTACCTACCCAAACCTAACATAATATAACTTAACAATATCCTTTCAATACATAATGTTACTGAAACTGACAATTTCAACCTTAATGCGCACTTAATAATATTTCAATTACAAACCCCTTGCCATATTCGCGATTAGGACAATATTTGGATTGTCCTTTTGAGTACCCACAACGCTAGCCGCCCTATTTTTACGAACAAAAATATTTCTCCGCTTTTCTGTTTTCATAATTTTCATGACTTTTACGCTAAAAAATCATATTTTTGTTTCTCAGTTATCTACTATGAAAAAAATTCAGAAAAAATTGACAAGGCCTCCGATCTACATAATTACTCTTTTAACTTGATTTTATGTATAACAAATGGTAACCATCATATGAAATAGAAATCAATTTTGTCATTAAATGTATGTATTGCTGATCGCCTTTACTAATACATACATAATTAATATGAAATAAATAACCTATGCATGGCTAATACTGTTAAATAATAGAAACTCCATAATTAATTCGATTGTGTACAAAATTAATAACCAACAATATGTGTACATAAACAGTTACACTACATAGATATAGTTGGAAATAAAATCAAAACAAAATCACTGAAGATTCACTACTATTATACTACTCAAAAGTAACAAAACGGCAAAACGCAGAAAATGAATAAACACCACAGCAGACGACAGGCAGTAAATAACATCACAGATGAATTACAGACAACAGAGGAATTTTGCACCAAAAGTATACTGCTGCTCAATCGGCTGAACTCAGAGGAGTTTGAATAATTTCATCTGTAAAACTAGTGTTTTCCCCACCACAATCATCACATCACTCAAGAAGGTTAAGATTAGGCCCGTTTAATTTTCATTATACTGAAAAAAATTTTTAGTTATTGATAAGTTGACCAATGGCGATACGATTCAGCTGAGAGGAGATGAAGTTCTATTGCTAATGCAGTGTTGCCAGACTTCCAACATAAAATGTAGGGTATTTAGAGGGTTAAATCATAGACCTTCTATTATTTATTTATTTATTTCAACGGCAATGCCATTACATACATAAATTTGATGACAGACAAAAACAATAATACAAGAAATAGACAAAGTGGTACAATTTAGTGAACGGAGCAAAGAAATATAATAAGTGAGTAATAATACCAGAAGAAAAACAAGCTAAAAAGTGCTATGACTAAGAA